>PVJA010037095.1:0-20641 GCA_004027025.1 Myocastor coypus
TTAAAAACAACCAGAATGCAGGAAAAAATAATTCATCATCTGCAAGATGATGTGAAAATGAACAACGTGAGATTAATGGGAATCAATGAGAAAGAAGGAGTCAATACAAATGATATAAAAAGAATATGGGCAGAAGTAATAGCAGAAAACTTCCCAAATTTGAGAAAACAATCAGACATTCAGGTAACTGAAGCCTACAAACCCTACACACATACAAAAAAATCACTTTCCCACTCCTCCTTCCGTATTTCTTCATGGGGGGATCATCTCAGTACTGTACACATTAAGAAACATGATTTCTAGGAGTCTGTATCTAATGGGATTCATTACAATTGCATGAAAGGTGGAAGTATACAGGTTTTCAGTGATAAAAACACAACCTTTGAGCCCCATTTGTCCTGTTAGTGGTAAAAAATGGCAACAGAGAATGGCAGTCCCTTCTGGTTCCTGCTCATCAGTGTGCTTCTCTAGCTTGATTTGTTGTTTCCTGGAGGTGTAATCTAAAACTTGCTTCTAAGGCATTCCCAGAATTTAGTAAGCACCATCTTCTTATGCTTTACTTTGGTCCTCAGTTTTATAATCAGATAACCCCGAATATATCGACCACCTGCTGAGTGTCTTCCTTGAGTACAACGATCATTTCCTACTGGGTCCACAGCCCTGTTTTATGCACAACTAAACCCCAGCCCAGTTTTTATATTTTTCCAACCCAATTTTTAGAGAGTAACTGAGTCTTTGTAATGTATATTTGGTTACATCAATGCACCACTTAAAACATTTTAATATTCTAGTGATCATATCTATGAATTACAATCCTCTAATAGCTTACATAGCCTTTTATAATACAACTTGTGCTTCCCATTCCTATTAAGGACAAGGACAGGAATCTGGGTGCGATGATGTTATCAAGGTAAACATGGAGCCATTCAGCCACAAACACCCCTCAGGAGAGCCAGATCTCACTCTTCTCCCAGCTCTATATGTAGTTCCACTCAGAGCTATCACTTGGAGGTAGGCAGCAGTGCCTTATGACCACATGGATGGGGGCTGGGATCAATGTGCAGTGCCATCTCGACAAGCAAGGTTTTCTACACTTTTGAAGCTAGAGTGTGACTGCAGCCATCCTTGTCTTCCATCTTCCTGCCTGCTGATTGCTGAGTTGCAGCAGTGAAGAACCACTGAAGCTCTGCCAGTCATAGACAATATGGAGGAAGCCTGTAAATACATCTGATCTCAGCAGGTTAGAAATGGAGGAGCTTCTCTACACATCTATTGAGATGCTTCTATATTCCAATCCTACCAGGAGAAAAATGCAATGGACACATAAGGTTCATTTGTTCAGAAGACTAAGATGCATGTGTAGAACTATAAAGAAAGTAAAAGAACCACTAGTAGCTTGAGAACATGATAGCAGGAGCGATGCTTCTACTGTTTTGTGGAACAGGACAGTGCTAAAGATAAGGCCAACTGTTCAAGGATTTCAAACTGATACAGAAAAGACTGAAGTGAACACTGAGAGCTGTTCTCCTGCTGAGAAATGGCCAACATCGGCAAACCCAACATGAATTCGAGAGACCACATCAGCCTGCTGAGTACTGGAAGGATGGAAGACTATTCTAACACCTGCTCAAAACTTGTTTTCTCCCTAGGATCCAACTCATCATAGCACAGGAAAAGTTATGAATAGAGTAATGCAACCCAGAGGATTTTAAAAATTCTACTCATAATTCAGCCTCTTTACAAAACAAGGCTATGAGGACAGTACTTGCACACAGACATCATTCCTATACATTTAAAAGTGGAGAAGGGCCTTCCCAGCACAGCACATACTCATTTATTTAACCTAGCTAAAAAGATGACATCAGTGGGTCAACTCTCATGCCTACTTTCCAGTTGGTGCATTTTTCACTAAGGCGTATTTAGAACTTAGGACATTTCTTGAAGATCAGGGCCTACACACACACACACACACACACACACACACACACACACACACACAAATCAAACTGGCATCAATTAAAACCAGCTGTTAATATGAGTAGCAGAAAGGCTCTTATGCAGCAACCTAGGGAAGATAATCAGAAAGCTGGCAATGAGTCCCTCCAAAATAAAGAGACAAATTAATTTTAATACTGAGGATAATCCCAGTAGCTCCATCTTTTCATATAGTTTTTTAAAGAATACAAAATAGTGATAGAAAAAAAAACAGCATTAAAAGTGATACAAGATTTCACTGAACAAAATAATAGGGCTGGCAAGATGGCTCAGTGGTCTAAAGCACCTGCGTAGGAAATATTAGGGTTTTGATCCTGGGCACCACATGCTGTGCCAGCCCCACCCCCAGGACAGGTTGAGCAGGCCAAAATGCCAAAACAAACAAAAAACAAAAAAACCCCACACACAAAGTAATAGGAATTCAACAGTAGTTGTTGTATTGCATGATATCTTCAAATTAGTTGTCTAGGTAACCAGATATAAGCATGCAAGATTGATTTAAAGAAAAAACAAAAACTTATAAGAAATTCAAAAGAAAAAATAATAATAAAAAAGCATTAACTGCTCCCTTCAAAAGACCAGCAGAAATTGGCAGTGCAATTATCCAAACTATCCTGCATATACACCTAAATATATCTTTTGCCCTTCTTTCATTTGTCTTCTTACTTGTCCCAGTTCTTTCCACTGAACAGCTTCTTTCCTTTTCACAGTATCTATTGAACCTTTCAGATTGTATTCACTTTCTGGTTCTCATATTTGCACATGTGGATCTAATTTATTTCACTTACCAATATAGTCTCTAGTTGCATCCATTTATCTATAAAAGCCTCAAGTTTATCCTTTTTATAGCTGAATAATACTCCATTGTGTAAAAATACCATATCTTTTTGAATCCATTCCTCAGTTGATGGACATTTGGCTTTTTACATGTTTTAGCTATGACATTCTGGTCTTTTAGACGGTGCTGCTTCAAATGTAATCTCAATTATTGATCTACTCTCTCAAGTGAATGTTTGTTTTAAAATAAAACAAAAAAGGGTAATCAAAGAGAAAATGAGACAAGGAAAACTGCCATAGGACTGACCTGCTACAATTTTGTATATGCTTAGATTTCTAAATTTTTGTGTAAAAAAGTGTAACAGGATTTTAAATCACATTCTATAGGGATTTATTAGAGTATCAATGATTGATAGAAAATACCAGTTCCATGTTAAGTCTGAGGCATTTAATATTTAGAAAGACAGTGATGATAAATTCAAGTACCTATGTAATAGAGTACTAGTATCATTAAGCTTCTCTTCTGGAGGGTTAAGAAATTAAGCTGGCAGACCAAAATTAGAGAAAAAGAAGGGCTACAAGGATAGCCAATATTTTTGGCCTAGCCCTTTCAGGTAGTGAGGACTCAGGACATAAGAGAACCTATAGTGTAACATTCTATTACTCAGTGGTTTCCCAAATTTTCCATTTTAGGAGATTATGAGGCCACAGAGGAAAGGGATCAACGATGTATAGTGTGCCTAAGGAGAGTTATCTAGAGAGAAAACATTCTCTCTGGCTTTTATAGAGAACAAACTGGTCAAGCAATGGCCGTGATTCATCCAGATTGGTGACACTGACAAAAATTCTGTAAAATGCTGGACTTGGTTCCAGGATAAATCCTGAGAGGAGTTGACTGACCTTGCCAGATATGAAAACTACATGTTTTGTTATATAGGTCTTTCTTTAACTTGGCCTTAACCACCCAGGAGAAAAGTTTAACCAAGAGGCATAGAAGCCAGAATAATATGCTGAGGTATAGAAGGCTCAAGTCAACAACTTCCAATATTGCCAGTTCTGCCAATAGCCCACTACTATTATGGAATATTGCTCTATGTATACAACCACTTTCTCTTAGTTCAATGAGAAGAAATATTTGTACCAACAGTGTTTAGAAAAGTTATCATGTCTACATCTTGTACTCTAAGCAACTGCTATGAAGACAATGATATGCATTATATCAATTATTGTGACGTGTTTTGAAACTGTTTCAATGTTATTTCTTACTAAAAGTAATAAAAAAACAAGGCATCAAGAAAAAAGCCCCAAGTTTTAGCTATAACAAATTGTGCTGCTGTAAACATGGCCTTTGTCATACTTTGAGACAGACTCTAAGTTGCCAAATTGCTCAGGCTGGTCTCAAGTTTGTGATCTTCCTGCCTTACATCTGTGGAGGACAGCCTGAGTAGTTCTTCTTGAAAGAAGAGTGACTGTCTCCATTTTGACTGAGCCTGACCCTAATCCCTCATACTGAAGTGTACAGAGCTGGCTAGAACTTCTCATTATTCTCTCAATTGGCCTTAAGCAGTGTGTACTGGTAAGCAGAGGTGCTGGTGGTAATTTTTGAAGATGGCATTTGTGTTTTCCTGACAATAGGAAGAAGAGCCAGTGCTCCTCAGTGTCAGCTGGATAGAGCCTTGAGATAGAGGCTATGACTTCCTGGGTCTTGAAAGATTACACATCAGAGCTGAAGCACCAGATCTCCAAAATATTAGATATATTGGTCTAGCCAAGGTGCTGGCGGTAATTTTTGAAGATGGCATGTGTTTTTCCCTGACAACAGGACAAAGAGCCAGTACTCCATGGTGTCAGCTGGGATTGAGCCTCAAGATAGAGGATATGACTTTCTGGGGCTTGAAAGATTACACATCAGAGCTGAAGCACTAGACCCCCCAAACATTAGATATTACCTCAATAGCATAATACAAATTACTTCCTTTGCATATCTCTGAATATGGCAGAGGAAAATGTAGGTTTCCTACCTAGCCAGCTCACAGTGCTCATCTTCTTCCCACAATTCTCTTCAGTGATCACTTTTCCACAATTCCCTTCAGGGCTCACCTTCTTCCTACAATTCCCTTTTGCAAGCCACTCCCCCTTCTCCAATGAGTAAAACCCAAGTGCAGCCTGGGGTCACCCCCTTTCCTCCAGAAGCCATCTTCATGGCTGGACCTAGGGCCCCTGGGCTCCCCCATATTATATATATATATATATATATATATATATATATATATATATATATAACTTAGTGTCTTTGTTATCGTCATGGTTTGCACTGGGAGTGGTAGATTGGAATTAACTTGGTGGAATTCCAATAACATGGTTTTAGGATTATAAGTTTAGATTTCTTGGGCCCAGATGAGAACCAGAAAGGGACTCTGACAAACTCAGCCTCACACTGAGTTCTCCTTGCTGTAAATCCATGTAATGCAAGTACATCCAGTAGTTATGGATGTAGGATACCGTGTCAACACCCAGATAGCCATGGAGAACCTGGACAGCACTGTAGCCTTTGGCACAGGGCTGGATATGCAGCATGGAGCCATGGGAAAAGTTCCATGTGATTCAGTATTCATACACAGGCAGGCAGGCAGGTAAACAGCTCAGCAATGATGTTCTTTATTTTTTATTTTGGATTTGGTAATGTTTTCAAAACCAAAGGATATTTTTTAAACCTTAAAAGACAGATAGTATAGAGATAGATATGCAGGAAAAATCATGTATATTATTGTCAACCAAGATGGCCATATACACCTATACTTAGCAATATGGCTGACACTAGAGTTAGTCCCATACTCTTTTTGATAAAGTTTTAATTGTTTCTATGTAGAACATGTATGGAGTCCTCCATCTTGGCTATATGAGTCTTTCTCATACAATGCAACCACCAGTGGGTGAGAAAATTTAAAAATTAGGTTCTTTACTCACAGCAAGGAGCAATACAAAAATAATGCTGGGCTTCATGTCAAAAATGGTGCTGTCATGTTTGGAAGTGAGAAGCATGGATTGGTGCTATGGTTTGTGTGTGGGTGTCCCCCCCCCCCCAAAGCCTCATCCTGTCCTGGGGCTGCCTCAAGTAAGGGTGAGCTAAATAAACCTTTCCTTCCCTAATTACATTTGTAATTTGTAATTGATTATTGTGGAAATATGTGCTGTCCTTCCCCTGGGGCAGGTGATTTGCTCTTCAATATAAGGTGGGAAGAGAAGTTAGCTGCTTGAGCTGCTGCTACCTCTCTCTCTGAGCTCTTGCTCTTGCCCGCTGCCTTGGAACATTGCCCTCTTCCCTGTGCCACTCTGCCTTGGAGCCAGCTGAATATGGACTGAAGCCTCCAGTAACTGTGAGCTAAATAAACCTTTCCTTCCCTCATTTTGAGTGTTGGGTGTTTGTCCCAGCAAGGAGAGCAGAGGAACTAAGACAATTGACCTGCATAGTGTCCCACACAATCAGTGAGGATATGGAAGACGTAAGTTTAAGTCTGTATGTCTGGACTGTCATTGGACAGAAGATTTTTTCAGGTGCTTTTGGCTTCCTTTATGTTTGTTTAAAGAAATCCCGTGATCATGGTATCTGGTAGCTGTGTGATTGCAGCTAACAAACACATTATTCTTTCACTTGTATTTCCTGTAAGTAGGTACTTAGGTTTGGAAGCTTGATCAGCTTCAAATCAGTTATTCCTTGCCAAGAATCATTCGCAGCTTGTTTTGTGCATTTTCACTAGAACATAAGTAATGTCCCGTTGTTTCTCTGTCTAACTTCACGTGTTGGTGACCTGACCCTTCAGTTATGGTGATTTTAGCAGAGAGATCTGTTCTTTTATTGGGTAACATTTTTATTCTTTGATTTTTTTGTTTATTGAAAATATTTCACCTGTCTCTGTCTCTCTGTCTGTCTCTGTCCATCTGTCTGTCCGCCCATCCGTCTGTCTGTCTGTCTGTCTGTCTGTCTTTATCCAGTACTGGGGATCTAGGTACCAGGATTTCAAACTCCGGACCTTGTTGCCAGGCAGGTGCTTATACCACTGAGCTATCTCCCCCAGCCCTCAATTATATACCACATCACCACATCATAATTTTTTATTTGTCCTTCTCTTCCTTCTATCTCTTGTTCTCCTTTCTATTTGCAAAAGATATCTCCCTGTTGGGGCCAGGGAGATGGCTCAGTAGAATAAGCTCTATATCTCCCTCCTTATTCTTAAGCTAGCTAGAAAACTCCAGAATCAAAAATAAGTAGGCTTCCAGGAAGCGTACTTCTTGAGTGCTTTCTGCATTCAGGACGTTACTGATGTTATTTTAAGATATTTCACTGGTGAAAAATTTACCTTTATTTACTTTTAAACGGCAGACAAATCTATAACAAATCTATATAGCCTTCTGACTTTTTAAAAGGTATTTTTTAAAAATTTCCTTCAAACAAAGTCAGTTTAAACTATGCCACACCTACTGTTGCCCTATAACCTCCGCCACCATCACCACCCCCAATAAAGAGCAACCCTTTGGTGTTTGAAGAACTTACATTTATCATCTTGGCCTTCCTGTCCTGACCTCTTCTTGGCCTAGAATTTATGCCCTGCTTTCCTTTGAAATCACTTGTGAATTTCTTCTGATAAATTTCAGACAAATAGTTTTTTACTATTTCCTATGGTCTAGCCCTCTGAAAGTTTTATGCCTTTCAGTCCAATCCTCTAGATTCACGTTTTTCTCTATTAGTGCTATGTCATGCAAATCACGTTCCTGAGGAAAATTTGGATTTTGTAAGATAACACAATGTGGCTAATCCATATTTAACACGAATTTCAGTGCCATTGATTATTAAATATCACTGTTATTGTTTTCCAAATAAAAGCAGAATCTTCTGGGATTAACTCATTCTCTTTACTTTTCATTCTATATTTCTCAAAGTGATTCTTTTGTTGTCTAAGTGGATTATTAGACGGTGTGCCCAGGCAAGGCTAACAGCACCCATTATTCTGTCAGAGAGTTTTAGTGACTGTGAATTGGACAGCCAGACTCCTGCCTGCTCTCCTCAGAGGTGATGGTGTGTTTATTTAAAAAACAAAGAGTCAGTCAGGTGGCTGATATTGTAATGCTGAGGCTCTGAGCCAAGAGTGGCTCTTCAGTGAGTTAACTTCCAGATTACCAGAATGAGGCAAACTCCACACAGTCATATACAAAATTTAATTTCCCAGTGAATATAAAAGTTATATTAATATCAAAGTTTATTAGGTACATTATATCTTTTAAAAATATGTACCTTAATTTAAAACTATATCTAAAACTGTTAATGTTCATCTAAAGCTTCAGCAAATCCAAATCCTTTTACTTGTGGAAGACCTCAGCGTTAAAGGCTACTGACCAAGCACAGTCCCTGCTAAAGGCTGTGGTGACTGGCAGTTTCTTATACTAAGACAATAATGAAGTTTCCAACACCCAGTGAGTTCTCATTTTATGAAAGATTTGTCTGTACCATGTGATGCTGTTAAGTGTCAATTTATGCAAAGTAGAAGTTCAGAATTCTACAGCAAGGGCTAAGGAGGTGTCTCAGTCACATAAGCACTTGCCTAGCAGGCACAAGGTTCTGAGTTCAAGGCCATATATATATATATATATATATATCTCCTAAAATATGTATAGAACTAAAAAATCAGACCCCTTAACAAATAAAGGAACCAGACAAAAATGGGATGAATAGACATTTCACAAAGTACAGATGGATAATAAATGTACAAAAATATTTAACATTGCTGGCCACTCCAGAACTACAAAATAAAACTCTGAAATTCTACTTTTTCTCAGAAAGAATACTTATTAAGAAAAGAAAGAACTAACTAGTACTAGTATGGATATTAACTTGAAAATTCATCAAAAAAATTAAAAATAGAAATTCCACTTGATCTGGCTGTTTACCATCTAGGTATCTTCCCTAAAGAATTAAAAGTGCCTATTACAATAACACATGCATATTCATGTTTCTAGCAGCGGAGTACATAGTTGCTAAAGCTTAAAGACAGCCTGTGTGGCCATCAACAGATGAATGGATAAAGAAAATGTGGCAATACTTAACAAACATGGAATACTGCTCCGCCATTAAAGAAAAGTAAATTTAAGCCATTTGTAGGAAAACTGGTGCACCTGGAGACAATAACATTAAATGCAACAAACCACAAGTTTATAGTGCATAATTTCTCTTGCATGAGAAATCCAAATATGAATAAAAAATAAAATAAAAGATAGTTAAAAAGAAGCAGAAAGCGCTTTTCTCAACTGGGAAGGACATCAAGAGATGGAGAAAGGGAACCAAGTGAAGAGGTAATTAAGGTGTGTTATGCAGGTGTACCAGCTCCACAGGAGGAATGAAAGCATCATGCCATCCAGAACTTGGGGTCAGTCTTCCCTAAACCTTCCACTGATGTATCAATTAAGTTTTTATATAATATTCTAAATCTATGTTTTATAATTTAAACAATGCTCAAAGCTTTTCACAGGATTAGTTTCCATCTTGAGTCATTCAGTTTTCTCATCCATAAGATGCAACTTCATTAAAATTCATCATAATATTACAGCGATTCAGAGTCACTTTCAGGCTTTATGTTCAAATCACTGTAGCTTTGTAATATGCTCTGAAATCAGTGTCAGTCCATGGCTTTGTTTCTCCTTCTGATGACTGACTTTGCTGTTCTGTTCTTTGAGTTTTCTTACTAACTTTAGGATAGTATATTCTATTTCTGTAAACAAACAAACAACAACGACAAAAAAAAAAAACCCGTTTAGAAATTGTTAGGGCTTGCATTGAATCTCCAGATTGCAAAGGTGGTATGAACATCTTAACAACACAAAGTATTCCAATCTATGAACATAGGCTGGCAAATGGGCCTGATAGGAGGATAGCATAGTAAGCAACAGAGAAGTCGAATATTAAAGAACTGGTTTCCAAGGATAGCCCCAGAATCCAATATTGAAAAACAGAACAGAAGGGCAGAGTTCAGGGTCAGTGCTAAAAGTGATGGCTTCACCTGTTGATACTATATATTTTTCCATTTATGAGATTAGGACAAACATGATTGCATTCATTTAATAAAACTGACTTTATACAGAGTCGTGTGATACATCTGAACTTTAATGTCAATTTACAAAGAAACATTCAAAATCGTTTTTATTTGGGGGCACCGGGGATCATAACCAGTTAAGACTGATAATTTTCATGAATCCCATTGTGTCACTGGCCATGATATCATTCCCAAATGTGCAAAAAATTAATTCTTCGTGAGTAAATAAGCCTTAGCTCTTCCATCAGTCCATGACCCTAAAACCTCAACCCCATCCACTAAAATCTTAATGTTCACTTTTGTTGTTTTTCTTTTGTAATGAGAAGCATAAATGTACAGAATATTAGAACCTATAGTGAGTAGATGGTTTATTAAAGCATTTTCATTTGCTTGATTCCAAATTCTCATTGTGATGAGACACTCAGGGGTGAAGTGTTGCACAAGGCCGAGAGTCCAAGCGCTAGCACGTGAAAAATATTACAAATTAGTGTTGTGTGGTGACCTCCAGTTACGCTCAGGTGGTATAGGCAGCCAGGTAGATGAGGCTGCTGTGGGAGTTTCAGAACCACTGAGTGTGAGGTAGACTTTGAGAATTAATCTGCATGCAGGCTATATCATATTATTTAATTCAACTGAGGCAGTATCTTTCTATCTTTTCCTCCTCCTCCTCCTCCTTCTTTCTTCTCTCTCTTTCTCTTTTTTTTGCACTGGGGATCAAACTCGGGAACTTATGCTTGCCAGGGAGGCATTCAGGCCACTGAGCTATCCCCCCAGCCCTATGGCAATAATTTTGCCAAGTACAAAAACAAAAATATTGACAAGTTTGGATGAATATCTAGCAATTAGTGAAGTTAAGATTTATGTTTACATGAAGAAGAGTAACAGTCAAGGACATAAGTGCCAGGCGTGGTGGCTCATGCCTGTAATCCCAGCACTCGGGAGGCTGAGGCAGGAGGATCGGTGTGAGTTCGAGACCAGCCTGGGCTACAAAAGTGAGCTCAAGGCCAGCCACAACTGCATAGCGAGACCCTGTCTCAAAAAGACAAAAAAAAAAAAAAAAAGGGCATAAAATTCAATGTGAAGGAAATCATTTTCCATTTTAAAAAAATAGAAGTTTGATTTTGCTATATATAACAAGTTTTATTGTTTACAAATCTTTGATTTGCAACATTATTTGATGCACTATAATTTATGTGACTACATAAAATGAATTAGAATCACTGCAAAGTTCATTATAGAGATAAATGTCAAAAGCTTTTAAGTATATTTTATCATTTTTTGGTATTTGTAATTTGGCAGTAAATAACTAATAAATTTGACACTTTTAATATATGAAATAAAAATATAGACATGATACACAAATAGATACAAGTAAATCTTGATTATAACACTTAATGGAACTTGTAAGTAGAAATGAAGTTTGAAAACTTCAGGAATAGGAAGCAAGAGAAGGACAAGCAAGAGAGACTATCACGGTATTTTAGAGAAACTGCTCAAAACCCAAGAAGAGAACACATCAGCAAAGCAGAAACAAGAAAGTTAGATGGAAACTTGAGAAAGTGGAGCCGTGAACCTTCCTTAAGATGAATACAAGGGCTGGCCAGATAGTTCAGGCTAAAGAACCTGCTTAGGCACAGGAACTAGGGTTCATTTCCCACTGTGCCATGCCAGCCATGCCCCAGGGTGCTCTGAGACAGTGACTGATCCTGGACATGGTGACAGACCCATGACCCCACTGCATGGGAGGCTAAACAGGAGGATCACTGAGTCTGATCTACATAGCAAGACCCTCTAGACCCTGTACTTAATATTAAAGAAAAGTGGATGCATAAAATAAAGTCTTGGGAAAACCTAGAGGTGAAGATTCAGGATCACTCACCTCAGACAGGCC
Organism: Myocastor coypus; assembly: GCA_004027025.1. Classification (NCBI taxonomy): domain Eukaryota; kingdom Metazoa; phylum Chordata; class Mammalia; order Rodentia; family Myocastoridae; genus Myocastor; species Myocastor coypus. Next base: position 11,746 of record PVJA010037095.1, read on the forward strand.
AACAGCATCTGCAAGTTGCCAAAGGCTCGTGCTGTTGTCAGGGAACCCACGGCACAGGCCCATGCTCCTGTAAAACACTCACAGCACAGCTTCTTGTGGTTCAGCATATGCAAGAGGCCAAGTGACCTGCAGTGCTCAGCTGCTCTCTGTGTGAGAAACCCACAATCTGGCAAGTGTGGGGTGATGTTTCTGGGATAAATGAGGAGAAACTCCCCCTTCTCTTGACTGGAGGACAGAGAGGACTTTGGCTTCCTCCAGTTGGAGTTTGCTGACAAGAAGATCTCTAGATCTAAAGGGTTCAGGCCCTTTCTGTCCTCCATGACTCATCTGTTCCTCATGAGGAAGACTTACCCAATGCCTGGGACAAGAGCTTGGTGCACACCTTCCACACCAGCCTCCATCAGCAGCTGGAGGACCTTCAGGCCTGCCTGGCCCAGGAGGTGGGATGGGAAGAGGCTGTCCTGATGCAGGAGGCCCCCGGACTGGCTGTGAGGAGCTATTTCCATAGGATCACTACGTACCTGAAGGAGAAGAGATACAGCACGTGTGTCTGGGAGGTTGTCAGAGCAGAAATCAGGATATTCTTCTCGTCTTGGGTAACATTGTAAGAATGCTTACAAGTAAAGTATGAGACCTGGTCCAACATAAAAATGATTCTCATTGACTATGCACAGTATCCCATGTCCACAAGCTCTGCTATTTTGAAGACAGCATTTTATGCAGCAATTGTGATGAGAGCTGATCAGTTTGTCAGATGCTTCAGTTTTAAGCAGTGTCATGTATGTCTTAATTACCTTCTCATCCATGGGACACAATCCAGACATGCATAACTTAAGGGACATTACTTCAGCTCGCAGTTACAGACTATGGGAGGTTGCTAGATATGCCACGGGACACAGGGAGCAGAAAGGAGCAGCCAGTGAGGGAGCTAGGAACACTTCCGGGTCAGGGCCCAGGGACCAATTTCTGACTAGGCTCTGCTACCTGGCAGCAAGTCACCTGTAATGACACATGGTGCAAACACCTTCCCAAAGCCCCTCCTCTGGACACACAATCCACTTGGAGGACACTCTATACCTAAACCATAACAATAGTCTTTACAGGTGACTGTGCTGCATTGGAGACCCCTACAGTGGATCGATCGTATTCTCCTGCGAGGTGTTACAGCACGTGGCAAAGGATCAACTGACAAAATGGTGACCAAATGGAACCGAGAGGGCCATTTCAGAGGAAACGAAAGGCCATGAGGCGGTCAGAACCTCGGAATTTAAGGATCACATTTGCATCGAGGAAACTGACGACTGGACTGCAGCTCAGTGTGCGAGACGAGAGGCTCAGCAGGGAAAGCGTGGAAAAGGGGAGACAAAGCATGCTTGAGAAGGGGACTGATGAGCCAGAGCCAGGCTGTGGTTAACAAGTAACCTGCTCTGCTCGGTAGCCAGTTCTGAGAAGGAGCTTTCCCTGGAGTCACACAGGCTCAGCAGAACTATTGGCTCACATCTTAGCCCTGCGGTCTCACAGCCTGCCACTCTGGGCTCAGCTGTGGCTGTTGGGAAAAAGCAATGTACAGCATGGGCAAACTCACTAATTACACTGGAAGCAGACTTCGGGAAGTCATCTCTATCTGACCCACGCTGCCTGCAGTAAACACGATCACACCTGGGCCCCGGGGAGTGCAGCGTGGCAGTCCTCCACAGTGCTGATGTATCTATTTATTCAAACGTGTAGTAAACCATAGGTAAGATCTAAATTATTTTTGTTCAAATTATCCAGTATGAATCTTTGAATCGCAGCACACAAAGGGATGCCTGGTATCTCAATTTCTTATTTTATTTACTTTACCTAAATTTAATACAGAGAATTTCTTGTATAAATTTATTCTTTAAAAAAAAAATCCTGAACATACTAGCTATTTTTAAAAAGAATGGTAGAAATTATGAACCATAAATGTTACCCTGAAGTTGTAAAGAAGACTCCATTAAATATAAGCCAGGTTGTATGTTGCTGTCAGGCTTTACAATCCCACACAACAAATATATAGCTCATGCTTTCTTGTACCCTTGAATTTTTTAGAAAACAAAAAGTAAAAATAAAATAATGTGAATCTATGTTCTTTTGTTTAAGTGCTATCTTCTTTTTTTTTTCTTTTTCTTTTTTCTTGTTTCAGAACTTTTGTTTGTTTGATTATTTATTTATTTTTATGGCTGGCTCAGCCTGCCCTGAGGGCAGGCCTGGCACAGCATGTGGTGACGGGGATTGAACCGTGGTCCCTACAGCCCTAAGCAGGCCCTTTAGACCACTGAGCCATCCTGCCGGGCCCCTAAATGCTATCTTTAGAAGAAAGAAAAAAGACAATGCAATTTCTCAGCAGATGGTAAACAGAGGCAATGCTGGGCTGTCAGCTGAAGACAGAGGTACCCTCTAAATGCTGAGTAATAATCATGGAAGTGCAAATGTCCACCACAAGGGGCACTCCTGAGTTTACACTGTGGGAGGACAGCCACTGAGGGAGGTTCATGTGTGGCCACAGAAAGCCCGCTGTGGAGGCTGTCATGCGAGGACAGAGTGTAAAAATAAATAAATAAATGAAAACTAACAAGGTCCTGAAGAAGGTCTATGTGTTAAGGAAAAGGAGAAACAGCCATAAAGCAAACAGGTGAAAAAGTCACTTATTAGGAAGAAAGTAAGAGAGGATGTTCGTAACAGTAGCGTTAAAAAAATTGAGAAGAGGAATCTGGGTTTATAGAAGATGCACAATGGAACTCTGGGCCACATCACAAAAGCACAGGACGATGACAGCTTACCATCAGCAGGTTTGGTAGAAGAACTCAGCTGAATCTACACTGGAGTAGGCTGGGGTGGGGGAACAAGAGGACTGAGGGGTGATGATGCAGGAGGAAAAAACGGATCTCCAGTGGATGAGCTCTGAATGATATAAAGAACCTCCAGGTGCTTTAGGGAACACTGAAACTCCCAACCTGAAAAGTACCTGGGACAAGTTCATGTTCTCTAAAGCTGAAGAATCAATTTTAGGAACAAACAGAAGTTATGAGCAGAATATATTTATTAGGGGAAGGAAAGCTCCTGTCCGAGAGAGGGACAGGAGGGGGTTCCCAAGTGGGTGGTCCCTAAGAAGCTGTCTCTTCCAGGGACTTTTATAGAGAAGAACCATGTGGTGAGGCAGGTCTAAGGTTGTGGAGAAGACACGGGAACTTGCTTAGGTGATATGAGGTCTGACAAAACTGTAGTCAACCAATGAGATTACAAGCACCACTGCTCAGGTAAAACAGATTAAATCGAGTTTCTTCCCGTTGGGGGTTGGGTTAGGGACTCAGTTGGATGATAGCTACTCAGAATATCAAGCCCTGATGCCCATCCCTGGGGAAGTATGTAGCTGTATTTGTTTACTCTTATCCTGAGATCTGGCCCACAGCAGAGGAGTGTCTGTTTATCATTGTGAAGTCACCTTGTCTTCCATGTCATCCTGGAGGGCCTGGCCCTATCTAACTGCCTATAATATTTTTCAGTTGTCTACAACAAAACATTTATATAAAATAATTCCAAGGGATGTGGCTTCTACAGTAGAACTCCAAAGTTGTTCTGGGTGGGGAAAAAAGAAACTGGACTGTCCTTTCCCTCTATAGCATTCTCTATTTTGAAAAATATTTCTATCCAGATGAATCCTGTTGTAGTTTACACCTAGTTGTTCCCACAAAGCCTGGGCGTGGCCAAGAGAGGCGCTAACTGTTAAAATGACAGCTCGCGCTGTCAGAGTGCCCCCCCCCCCCCACCAGGCGGCGGTTTCAGGCAGAGGCATGAAGCAGATCATCCTGGACACCGCAGCGTCCTGGCCCCACCTCCAGTCCCTATAAAGTGGGGGTAGGGTCTTGAAACCTCCAGGAACTGTGAGCTAAATAAACCTTTCCTCCCCTGAGCTTGTGTGTGGGGTTTTTGTCCCAGCAACGACAGAATAGTAACTAAGACAGAACCTATAGGTAAGATTTATTACCAATCCATTTTCATATGCTTAGGATTTCATGCATTTAAATTATGATAGATTTGGTTATAGGTAGCTGGACTCAGGGAAAGGGTTTTAGGCAGCCAAATGCATGGATTTGTGAGTTTTGCAGCCAGAGTATTAATGGATGATGAAGTTCTCAAGGTATGCTATAGGTGTGAGCAGCTGAGCCTATGCTAGGAAGAGCAAAAGGCCATGAGAGAAGAGACCCATACCCCAGCCTGGGCAGTGACCGGCCGTGTGGCCCCAAGTGAGCCAGCTGTCCTTACTGAGCTTCTGCTTTTTTATCATCAGCGTCATCATCAGGGATAATGACTCCCTCCCGGTGCGTTAGGCTCATAGCCACTGCTCAGCTGTGTTGATTGCCTGTTCCCATCCCCCAGTGACCATGAGGATAGAGGGACAGAGGAGCAGGGCCATTTCACCAAGTACCACTAATTAGGTGTCAGCTAGGGTGGGTCTGAGGCCCAGGACTGGTGCACCCCTCCACTCCACCTCTTGGGGACAGCACGGTCTTCTTCCCAACGTTCTTTTGCCAACCAGACTCAGGCAAATGGGTGGCACCTGTGGGCCCAGCTACTTGGGACAGAGGAGGATCGTTTGAGTCCAGCAGTTTTAAACAGCATGGACAACATGCTTGGGCATCATTAAAATAAATAATTTAAAGATTTCTGTGCCTGGCACACCTGAATTGACTCACTTAAGTGGGACTCCAAATTTCACAGATGAGGAACCTCTTGGTTCCATGGTTATTGTACCCACAAGATCTAAGGCTCAGCAGGACAGGGTGTCTTCCCTGGAAGGCCAGACCCAGGCAGGCCCTGCCAGTGGGCTGGGCTCTTGGCCTGCAAGACCCACGGGGAGACTCAGACAGGGGGACCTGCTCCAGCCCACATGGCCACAGGTGCCTGCTCTCAGAGTGACCTAGGAATGAAGACCTTTCTCCACCACCTCCAGCCTGGGGCTCTGCGCCTCCCATTCGGGAGCACCCAGAGCATCTTTGCATCTTATTCCTTCCCTCACTACAGCCTTTAACAATAGCTGACAGGTTCTGTGTGCCAAGGGCCAGGCTGAGCATTTCACACAGTGACACCTGTAATTGCTTCCAACCCCCGAGAACATCCTCCCATGTAGGCTTCTATGCTCGTCGCATTTGACAGAGCGGGAAGAAATTGAGCGACAGAGAGCTTCAATAGCTTGCCCCACATCACAATGTTAGTAAACTAGCAGTGTCCATGTCTGCCTCCCCACGCCTGACAATATGATCAGCAATGGTAACAACCACATCCTACTTGTCTTGATGTGTGTGGTTGATATCTAACACCGGACAGGAGTCAGATGTTTTCAAGGCACCTGAGTTTTTTTCCATTGTTGATCTGTAAGCTAGAGATATGTTACTTCATAGAGATACGAAGCCAGAGTGACATCTGCTGCCTGCTCTTATGCTAGTTGAGTGCAAAACTCTAGGGTGCCGGAAAGCTGGAATCTGAGGAACACACACAGTGCCTTATGGTAATCTCCTTTTTTTGAGACAGGATCTTGCTCCATAGTTCAGGTTGGCCTTGAACTCACTGTTGAGCCCAGGCTGGCCTCAAACTCTATTAATTCCCTCCCAAGTGCTTGGATCCCAGGCACATGCCACCATACCTGGCTTATTATGGTTTCTTTTGAACATATGAGCATCCGAGAAGTTATCCTAGTGGCTTGCAGTCTCCATGCTGCATAGGGTTGAGCGAAGCTGTCTAAGGCCTCTGTAGAGAAGCCATGCTCTGGGGCCACAGCCAACCCCAACAGCCTGCATCTTCTCAGGCAGTGTCCATTTATGCTGCAGCTCAGGCTTCCATTTGTGCTCGGTACAGATCAGGTGACTGCCAGCCACAGAGTGGTGACCTAGACCTGTGGCACATTTGCTCCAGTTGCAAGCTGACTTCCACTCATGCTCCTGCACACATGGGGGGTGGTGGGGAGCATCTCTATAAGGACAGATGCCCCGCCACTGGCACTTTGAGCTCCAGGGTCCCCAGGCTCTATTCTTCCAGGATATTTTTTCTCAGCGAAACTCCTCTCGCACTCCACCCCACTGTGGCTGCTGAAAGCTTTCCAATTCCTTTCATATTCTGGTATATTTATAAAATAATTCTGAGTTAAAGTTTGCTGAAGAAATTGGAGGGGCCAGGGAGATAGCTCAGTGGAATAAGTGCCTGCCTGGCAAGCATAGTTTCCTAAGTTCAATCCCTGGTACTGCAAAGAGAGAGAGAGAGAGAGAGAGAGAGAGAGAGAGAGAAACTGGAGGGGCCCCTTCCTGCCAGGGGCTTGAGGTTGTTCAAGTCATTCTGAAGGGATCCCATACAGGCACCCCAGTCCTATTCTCAGAGTAACCTGCTTAGAAACACTGGTGTTTCAGCCAGGCATGGTGGCGAATGCCTGTAGCCCCAGAACTGCAGAGGATGAGTCAGGAGGATCCTTCAAGTCCAAGTCCAGCCTGAACTATGTATGGATTCCTTGTCTCAAACTCACACACTCCCTTTCAGTTATAGTGAGAAAACACACCTCATCTGAGGACTTACCTGCTCCTTCTTGCAGCTCTTCTGGGATAAGTGGTGACTCTGAGACCCCCTCTGGTTGGCCAGCCACCTCTTCAAGGTTTCCATCTCAGCACTGCCCCCTTCCTTAGCTGTAGGAACAGTGTGGCCCATCTGAGAGCTAGCTAGGTTAACTTGGGCTTAGGGATGGGCCCAGTAGGATTTTGCTTTGCCCTCAGGGCTTACAATACAGATATAGTAATATAAGACAAGCCCAATTGATATCTCAAAAACCAGGAAACAAGAAAAGAGCCCAGGGAGGGCTGCTGTCTGTTATAGGTCCTGGAAAGCTGAGATTTACAACTGCAGATAGCAGCTTCTCTTGCTTCTTGTTGAACTCTTGCTTGGGATGTTAATGGCTGTCTCCTCCCCGCTCCTTTTTTATGTTAACATCTGTGTGAACCTAGTGTTAGGTAAATAGTAGAAGACATAGTGATTTGTAATCTTTATTCACCGAAGTAGTTTCGCACATTCCTTAGCCTGATTGTAACCCTTAGTAAAGGGGAGCTGTTTCTGCAGCTCTGGGCTCACCCTGAGAGAGACAAGTCTCAGTGAGTCCTCCGAAGCTTATTCATTGGGTCTTCTCATCGTTCCTTTTGGCACCGACACAGAACATTACAACACACAGATCTTCTCAAAGGAATACTTTGAAACATGTCTTGCATGAACAGGTGACCTCAGGCTGCAGAAGTTTGCCATGTTATGCCTGCAGGTACAGTTTTTTTCTTCAATAATTAAATGCTTTTGGTGATACTGAAGACTGAACGCAAACTGTGCTGAGTTACATCCCAGCCCCCTTTTGATGGTAAAGGTACCTGAAGCACCAGCAGGAAAGAGATGGCAGCTAGGTAACATCGGAATATGGTAAGCCATGGGGAGAGGTTGGGCACTCTCAACTCTTCACCCCAGTCCCATCCCTACCCAGGAAGCAGCCAGGCACCAAAAGCAGTCTCTTTCATCCCCTGTCTTTACAGCTATCTGCAAGCTCTCACGAAACCCACAGCTTCCAACAGGGCCTTTGTTGTAGGTTCAAATGCAGGAACTCTGCTCCCCTAACTTTCCCACACACATTTGACTTGCCTTAATTGAGATACTGTCTGTAACATATCACATACGGGCCAATACCATGCCAAGCTGTGGCTTTTCTGTCAGCCACCTCTACCTTCTCTAAATAGTAACTGCTTTAGTGCAGTATCTGACAGTCTGCATGTCTAGAGTAAGTAATATTAACAAGCTCTTCACACATTACTAATGAAAAGTGCATGGAGCCCATCCTGGGCCTAGAGAACGACAATCTGTACCTTAATATCTACAGGTCATTCTCATCTATGTTTTACTTCAAGTACTGACTTACTATATCAGCCACCAAATAATTCTGCCACCAGTCAATGCAGTTTAAAATGAAACAAACCGCAGAGCAGGGGACTTCAGAGATACTGGAAATATTGACTAATTGGGTGGCTTCATTGTAACAATGCCCACCTGGAATCTCAGCTACTTGGGAAACTCAGGCAGGATGATAGAGTTTAAGACCATTCTGGGCAACTTAAAATAAAACATGAGACATTTTCATTAATTTTTTTTGTTTGTTTTTTTTGTTAATGGCTGGCTCAGCCTGCCCTTGGGATTGGACTGGCATAATATGTGGTGCCTTGGATCAAACCGCAGTCCCTGTGGTTGCCTAAAGCTTTCCTAAGCAGGCGCTTTAGACTGTTAAACCATCTCACCAGCCCCTGCCTCATCTTTTCTAAAACAGAGGGTTGAAGCCATGAGTGGTGCTGCTCATTTGTAATCACAGCACTGTGGGGGCTGAGACGACAGGATCACTGTAAATTACCAGCCTCCCACCGTGGTGCCTGGTGGAGCCCTGGCCAGGTGCAGCGGGCTGCGTGCACTCTGAGCAGCATCACAGCCGTCGCTGAGGCCTGGGGCCGCCTGCACCACAAGTGTGATCTGAGGTACTCCGAGCATGCATTTGTTCCCTGGTATGTGAGTGAGGGGATGGAGGAAGGGGAGTTTCCTGAAGCCCGGGAGGACATGGCTGCCCGTGAGAGGGGTCATGTGGAAGTTGGAGGAGACGGTGCTGAGAGGGAGGCAAGGATGAGTAGTATGAGTCCTTCTGTTGTGATTTCGCGCGTCATTGTCTCACGCTACACAGTTTTTTTCTCTTCTGTAGAATTGCTTGATCTGTGAATAAAAGTGTTTGCACTTCAGTGTCAACCTGGCTGCTGAATCAAGGTAGATACTCACCTCAGTAAGACCAGGTGAGGTGGTACAGGAGCCACCCCAGTTTCAC
>PVJA010037096.1:0-20641 GCA_004027025.1 Myocastor coypus
AAAAAGTAATGTGGATTTAGAAAGGTTAATGTTTAGTTGTTTGATCAATCTTATATACCTATATGTATTAATCTAAACTGATCCGATGATGAAAATATGTAATATAACCATTGTTAAATTTAAACAATAAAAGAATTGGAAAAAAATAAAAAATAAAAAAAAATAAAAACAAAAAAAAAATGCAGAGACGTTTGACTTATTCTGCCAATCAAACATAAGCTAGTTTAAATAGTAAACGTAATGTACAGATCCACAGATAAAAACTAGAAATGCACAACCAAAATGTTAACAGTGTTTATTTATTCCTAAAATGTGGACACCAAGAAATTTTACTTTATTTTTCTATGTTGCCCAGTTTTCTACACTTAACACATTTCGGTGCTGTACTTAAGAAATCTAAAGTCCCTTATGTACAGTTTCATCCCGTGTATTTCATTACACCTACTTAGCAATTTCAGAAGTTTCATAAAACAAGATGATGAAGTCCTAATGAAGTTATACTTTTCCAAGTGGCCAAGATTTTCTAATACTTAGAGATACATTCATACTGTTGCTCCTTGAGCTAAGCTGGGCAAGATGCATAAGAAACCACTGGACTCTAAGAAGCACATGCTTTCAGCTACTTGCATAAGAGGACTTTTTAAGTTAGATTTTAACTGGATTTAAAAGAATGAAAGGAATTTCCTGGATTTATCAGGACAATTTCCCAACAGATTTTGCCCCTACTTCTTATTGCAAGGATTAAAACCACTTAGCAAATTATAGTACAACTTGCCACTTAAAATGCTATTAAGAACATGTAAATTAAGAGACTTTGAAAAAGCTATCCCAACCAACAAAAGGCTTAGCATTCTGCTCAGTCATTTTAATAGTTTCCCACGCAGTTAGTCAATTTTAAGCATCAAGCATCTGTAGTCATCTCTAAGTTGCAGATGGGATCCACTTTTAGACCACACAGGGAATGAATATGTACTTTAAGATCAAGATAGTCTTTCTTCATTTTGTTATCATATGGCAAGCACTACTGTCAAGTTTTCTCTACAACTTCAATAAAATATCAAACAATATATGCATAATTTCACACAGTACAAAAACAGGGACATATTTTTCAGAACTGCAAAATGGCATCTGCAGAATGTTTCAAGAGAATGACAAAGGCACTTCTTTAAGCCCTAACAAAGAGAACAATGTTTCCACTAAGATACTACTGACTAATGCATTTGAGAAGAGAAAATCAGTAAATTAACACAAAACAGAGCTATACATGTAAAAAGACAATCTGTAAAATTAAATCTATTGAAGAAACAAGTTTAATCCATATTAACATGTAAGAGAAAGCTTAATGTCTTCTAAAAATGAAGTAATTTCAAATACTAAATATACAAACAAAATTTTTAGATAAACTTCAAACATTAGGACAATTTAGCTCAGCAACTAATTTTTTTAGAATTACAAGCACTGTATTTCTATACTTTGTTGCTTAAAAGATAGCTAATAAACAAGCCATGCCAGTACTATAAACATTTATTTTTGCACACCTACACTGAGAAATGTGCTATGTGAATCTCTATTTTAAAGAAACTGAAACTTACAGGTATAAGTGACTCACCATGAGGCCAAGCTGAGTTTTAAACCCAAGTCCTGCACTTACCAGTTTTTTTCTTTCCCTTTTTTTTTTTTTTTTTTTTTGATATAGGGTCTGGCTAGGCAGCTCAAGTTGGCCTTGATCTCACTTTGTAGCACAAGCTGGTCTACAACTCACAGCAATCCTCCTGCCTCAGCCTCCCAAGTGCTGGAATCACAGGCATGTGCAATCACCCCTGCCTAAGATTCTAATTTTCCAAGATATCTTTACTTTGACTTTCAAAATTATCACATGAAATGTTAATTACCCAGTCTGCCCAGCCTAAAGAATAAAGAACATGTCTGTCTTAGCCATCTCTGTATCCTCCACCACAATGGACATGCCCTTTGTGAAAGAAATGAGGTAATGAAAAGAAAGCCAGAGCACCTGCATTTTTAAAAAAGTGTTATGGCATCATTATCTTATTCTTTTAGTATCCAAGAAATCACCCTAATGACTCAACAAAAGCAGCACACTAATGGAACAAATACTATTTACCACATTACAACACAAAATTGCACGTCATCCTTTGAACTTCACATTGAGAAAATATAACAGTGTGAGATTTACTATCTTCACCCTGAATGGCTAATATACTGTGACATATATAATTCTCCTCAATCGTATTAGTTTTATACCTGAAAGGATCTGAAAAAAATAACCTAGCCAACTCTTCATTTCATACATTAAGAGAGTTTAAGAATTTTTTTTTTTTTTTTTTTTTTTTTTTTTTTTTTTTGGGGACCGGGGTTCGAACTCACGACCTTGCACTTGCCCAGCAGGCACTTGTGCCTCGGAGCTATCTCCCCAGCCCCTGAAATTTTAAACTGAGCTAAACAACTGAGAGATCAAGTTTTTAAAAATACCCTGAGAAATAGCAGAAATGCCTCCTGGCAGGAGAGAGCTTCCTAGTCCTCTCTACACTGACATGTTAAGTTAACTACATGATGAACATTATTTTTCTGGATGAGCTTGCCCCTCAGTGTTTTCTTACACAGAGCTTTTTCCAAACACACCTTTCTCTTGGGACTGTCTTTCCCCAGTGCACCTCACTTTTAGGCTTTCAGTATCCTATTGAGGCAAATAAAATTACAAGGTAAAACAGTGGCTGTTTTTTAAAGTCACAAGCGCTACCCATCACTCATCAACACCTAACACATATCAGAGCAGGTAGGGAAGGCCTTCCTCCTCCTGTTGTTCTGCTTGGTGCTGCAATCACAGCCAAAGAGGAACACTGGCCAGGTAAGGTGAGGGGCACCCGTCCAGGAAGGCAGCTACTGGTAGCCTCCATAACTAAGAAGAGCACAAGAAAACTACTAGCATTTTATTGTTCTAGAACCTTCTAAATATAATTTTTCTATCACTAACCTATCATCACGTAAAAAGCAAGTTTGTCTTCCCAGAAACCTGGCCCATCCAATTACCAAAACGTCAAATCTGCAGTGTCTCCACCAGCTCTGGCTGTCTACATATACAGAACAATGGCAACCTGTAAAACAGAACTCTCAGATACCCATTCTGTTCCAGAATGACTCCTTAAAAAACAACAACAAAAAGTAATTGCTATTATCCTTGTGCCATCAAAATGGAGCATTCCAAGAAAAAATGCCAAAACACACTTTTCAACCATAGACTCACAGGATACTCACAGAGATCCTCAGAACTCACACATGCAGCCCAGGCTTACAACGACAGCTACCACCTTGCTTGCTGCCAGCCCATGACCCAAGGACGCTTGGATTAGGGTAAACCCCCTAAGTAGCACTGCTGACACAATTCAGCCCTAGTGCTTAAGTCAGAGGTGGCCTAGCCCTGGATCAGGAAATAAAGCGAATGATGTTATCATCCAAAGATAAACAAATTGTCTTTAGAAAACAAAGTTGCTTTTTTGATCATAAATTCCCAATTTTTTTCTGGAGAGTCAAACATATGGAAAATAATTTCAAATCAGCTGGAGATTACACACAACCACTGCTATCTTAATAAAGTTAATAAAGACTACTCAAAGAAAAATGAGACACATAATAGTAACAAATATTTTGCACAAGTACTTTGTAACTGTATGCTTAAGTGCATACCTGTGTGCATACATACATTACATAAGTATGGCTGGTCTCCAATGGCACAGAACTTTTTCTGTGAAACTCAACAGTCGTATCTTCTACATCCTATTATTTTCACAGTGAACAAGTTGATCAAAAAGGACACACTATATATGATGGTGGATGACTTCTTGGTCCAACACCAGAAAACTTAGATACAGAACTTACAAGTTCTGCAAAGTACTGCCAGAGATGAAGGAATTTTTTTCAATTCTGATGCTTTCTACTTGTCTAGGCACTCAAGCCAATTTCTGTCCTATTTTTCCAATACTTAAGCTGTTATCTGTAGTAGAGTTTCCACAACCACCCTTGTCATTTCAAAACCTTCTGGAAAAGAACCAAAAGTATAACCAATGTTGCCAAATAGCATTCATATTTAGTCTCCACCCTAATATCTGGCTATTTATCCTGCTTATTTCTAGATCTCTTCCCATTCTTTTCTCCCTTCTCTAACTACAAATAGATTTTAGCAATTATTTCCTTCTCCACTCCATATTTTCTACATTTTTAGCAGTACAATTCCTCCCACTCCAGCTTTAATTCTTCTCTCAAACTAATGAAAGCCAACAAACAGAAAAAAATGGCCAGTAAGTTTCCAAGCTGCATAACATACTAAAAATTTCCTTGCAGGGGTTTTTCCAAGAAAAAGGAAAACTGATGATTCTCCATCACTCATTTTTCAGAAATTCTTCCATATCTCATCAAAGTCACCTCATCTATCATGTATAGTTTCTTCTAGATTTACATCAAGGTCCAAAAGAGACAAGGGTGGGTCGGAGACCACAATGCCAGACTCTCAAAGTACATCTAGATACCTGTTGACTAAAACAAGTGTTCAAATCCTACCAGACTTGCTCAGCGGCAGCTTGACAATAAACTTACAAGATCAGATTCTCCAACTTCCCCCAAATACACTGAAAACATTATTAATACTACACTATAGCAATAAACTAAGAGCATACAAGATACTCTGCTAGTACTATGGAGTCAAAAGAAAGTGGACGGGAAAAAAAGAGAAGGAAAAAAACGGTAATGATAGTACAACATCCTGTCCTTCAGGTGGAAACCTTGCAAAGTCAATAAATGAATCAAATTCTAAGATAACAATAGAATAAATGGCCTATGACTAGGTGTAAGCAACTGCAATGAAAAAAATTGTCAAATGATAAGGCTACAAATTCTTGTAGGACTTTAGCAAGGCAAATAAATACATTCCAGAGTAAAAGAATTTTGGTATATTAAATGAGAATTTCTTTGGCAAAATCATGCGGGAGTAGGACTCCTCTAATATACCAGGAAATAGCATGAGACCACCTGTGGCCCACTGGAAATTCATTCAACCCAGCAACCAGGCCTGATACATGAGTGAGACCGCCCTGAGCTCTCCGAAAACTCACTGAACCCAGCAACAAAGCCCAGCATGTAAATGGAACTTCATCCATCAGACAGGCCTAGTATGGACAACTGCAGCAGAACTCACTGCAGAGAGACTAGAAACAAAACCCACCCAGCTCATCTAGGAGAAGAACATCTGGCCAGAGTGGCACAACAGGTTCACCTCCAAGGGCTACAGCAGGAACAAGTGGAGCACAGCAGCCAGACCCAAGTCACATCCAACTGGAGGAGTCTGAACTTGGTAGATCCACATATGATGCTAAGGTAAGAACTCTACCAAAGCTCTACAAAGGTCAGAAAGCAGAGCTGTACAACATGACAAAGAGAACGAGCAAAATGTGCTCTCGGGCCCTGAGCCCACCCAGAACAAATACAGTAGACAATAGCATAGAAGAAATTGGAAATCACACACCTGAAATCTCTGAAATAATAGCATCTTAAGTAAAGAAACAACTGCAGAAAGGTATAGAGCAGCGGTTCTCAACCTATGGGTCGCGACCCTGGCGGGGGTAGAACAACCAAAACACAGGGGTCACCTAAAGCCATTCTGAATCATAACTAGCAAAACTACAGTTTTGAAGTAGCCACCAAAATTATTTTTTGGTTTGGGGTCACCGCAACATGAGGAACATGGGGTCACGACATTAGAAAGATACCAGAGAACCACTGGTATAGAGGAAATCAGATCAGAAATAATTTCTGAAGTAAAAAAAGAAATAATACCTATGATAAAAGAAGCACTAAGTCATTCTAAAGAAGACACTGATAAAAGAAATAGAGGAGAATAGAAAAATGATGCAATCCTTGAATGAGCAATACAGGAAAGTAATACAGTGTATGAAGCAGATTCAAAGTACTATACAGGAAAAAGCTTCAATCACAAACTGGCAAAACCAGTTCAATGGAAGTGAAAACAGAATTTCTAACCTCAAGGACACCATTGCAGCTAGAGAAAATGTAAAACAAGATCTCTTCAAAACAACTAGGATGCAAGAAAAAATAATTCAACATCTTCAATACAATGCAAAGATAAACAATGTAAGACTAATAGGCATCAATGAGAAAGGAGTCGATACAAATAATATAAAAAGAGCATGGGTAGAAGTAATAACAAAAAACTTCCCAAATATGGGGAAACAATTTGACATTCTGATAACTGAAGCATATAGAACTCCAAATAACATCAACCCAATTAAAACCACACTCAGCTATATGCTAATCAAGATCCCAAAACTCAACACAAGAACAGTATACTAAAAGCCACTATGGAAAAGAAACAGATCACACTTAGAGGAAAACTCAGAATAACAATAGATTTCTCTTTACAAACTATCAAGTCAAGAAGAGAATGGAGCAACGTACTTCAAGTCTTGTGAGAAAACAAATCCAGCCCAGACTGATACACCCTGTACAACTCTCCTTTGAGTTCAATGGAGAAATGAAATACTTCCAGGACAAAGAACAACTAAAGAATTTCACGATGACAAAGTCAACCCTACACAGTTTACCAAAAGATATGAGCACAACTCCATGAAGGAAAACGGAAAGAACCCATCAAATAGTGCAACAATTAAACAGAGGAGAAAAAGAGGTCTTTCGACTATTCTTTTGTATACAGCAGCAAAATATTTTCATCAGTATATTTTACAAATGGACTTCTCCTGTTCCCCATGAGTCATGATTCTGTCTGGGCCTACAAGGTGGATATCAAGGAAATAGCAGTAGCTTAGACCCAAAAGTGACACCTGGCTACCAGTAAGCATCATGGACATTGTCCATGTCCATGACATACTAGACTTTTGCGTGCTACCCTATCCCCAAACTGTTAGAAGTTCTGGTCATAAATTTTTCATTCCCTTATTTATGTTATGTTTTACTCTTAGTAATTCTTTACTATCATGAAAACTTTTCTTAGTTGATATCTTTGCATATGTTAACCTCTTCAAATACTATGTGAGTACTCTGAATTGATTAGATTTATATATATGATATACAACATTCTGGCCTCTAAGTTGGACTCAAGATTTAATTCTGTCTGAGTTACTCTTCTGTCATTGCTGGGACAAATACTTGACCCCCAAAATGAAGGAAGGAAAGGTTTACTTAGCTCACAGTTACTGGAGGTTTCAATCCATACTCAGCTGGCCCAAGGCTGAGTGGAACAGGACAGAGAACATCCAGCTCATGGCTACAGAACAGCAAAAATGTGGCCATAGAGGCCAACTGACCAACCAGGGCAGCAAAGAGCAACAGAAAGAGTCTGTCTGTCTCTCTTTATGTTACACTCATGCTCTCTACCTCAGCTTGCTTGAGGCCACACCTATAATCCCAGCTCTACTCAGAGCCACAATCTCATCAGTACTAAAACATATAATCCCAGTGGACCATAAATCAAGTCTCAAACTGTAGAAGTGCCTGCCCCATGATTACATGAGGCTTTGGGAGGACAATTGGACACAAACTAGAACAGATTGGAATTTTGGAATATTGTTTTGAAATATTTAATTTCATCTAATTAATATTTAATCTTGTGAATACTATTTATACTTTTTATTTTACAATTCATACTGTATCTTTAATTTCCACTCTACTTATAAGACATGGCATGATATTTTCTCCTAGTATTAGAAACTTTAAAAAGAAAAATACATAAATGTGTGTGTGTGTGTGTGTGTGTGTGTGTGTGTGTATACACAAGAGGATAAATATACAGCTACTTTGTCTTAGTTCACTGAAAAATGAAAGTTTGTATTAATATTGTTTAGACAAAAAAAAAAGCAGAAAAGGTGACAAAAATGTAGTTTGTGAACATGTACATGCTTCAGTACCCAATCTGTGAGATGAAGTTAAGTCTATAGAAACAAAATACATGGCTGTCACACGGTCAAAATAATGCAAGTAGCATAACAACTTCTGGCATAAACTTATTATCAACATCATGATCATCATCATCACTTTCCCCATAGAAAGTCATTTTAAAGGAGTATTGAAAGTCCTAAACCTATCTAAGGTTGTCCAATTATCTGTAATGTACTTCGAAGTACTTGAACACCATCCATTCTAACTAACAGTTGTAAGGAAAACACACAGAACGGAGTTCAAATGTAACACACCCACTCTCCAAAGCTCAACGTATACCAGCCTCTACACACACAAAAAGAAGCTTCACCTTCACTTTGCCTCCAGCAAGCTGCCACCCCTAGAGACCCAACAGAGAATTGCAAAGATGAAAGGGCTCTCCTTCTAGCCTTCTTTCAGAGAAGCAAGAGTCATCCTCTCAACATCTGTCCCCTATGGTCCATACCAAGACTTCACAATTCATAATGAAAGGAAAAGGAGTGAGCAAAGCCCCAGCAGTCTGTTTTTAAAGTCACAATCAAATGCTAATTTAAAAAAAATTAAGACAAAAAAAGAAGCTAAGCCACATTATTTGCAATTCCCAAGACCATGTCTACTTAAAGGGATTTATTACTCAGTTCTCTAAAGATTAGTTCATTTGTTCACTATCTTCTGCAGATTACGTGTTTCACAGGAAACCCACAAGAAAAAAGTCTCTTCTATAATCTAAAGTTCCCCTTCCTCACAGCCTAGCTTTTCAGATCCACAGGCTTGGAGATGGCTCTACTCTGGCACTTTCCGAATCTACTTCCTTCAGCCTGACAGTGAAGTTGACAGGCGCTGAGCCATTAAGTCAACTAGTATCTATCTGCATCTCACCTCTCTCCACCACCACCCAACCATGCTTACCAAACCATGTTTAAAGCATGAATCCCAAAATTCCACAAGTTGTAACTCCTTCCAAATCTAAACCTTTTGTTTATTATCCAGATTCCTGATCCTTTCTATAAAGCCAACATCAGAGAACTCTCTGTTCTACTTTAAAAAGAGAGCAACCTCCACTGAGCCAGTTCCCATCAACTCAGTTATCCATTCCCATGGTCTTACTCAAAGCTTTCAAATTTCTCCAACTGTGATCCCAAGTAAAATATTTACATCCTAATCCAATTCACAGATACACAGTAAACACCCCAGTTTCAATGAAAACAAACTTATCAAACAATTATGTGTGATCCACTCTGATCAAGACCACAATCTAAACTTAAGCAGTCTATTCTAAATCATCCCCAACCATTCTATCCAACAAATCCTACTGCCAGTTAACTGCTTCTACCAAGATAACGGGCACCACTTTCTACCCTTCCACTTCTTTCCTCAACCAGAGGGGAAGCTTTCTTTTGTGAATCCACATAAAAGCTGTTTACTAGAGGCTAGATGAAGCTCTCTCATATTGTTTATTCTGTTTCACGCTTCTAAATGCTGATCATGATCCTCTAAAATGTTTTTTTGAAAACCCAGCCCTATACTCACAACCCATCATTACCTCATTTTCATACCGCTAACCTCTGCTTATCTTCTGCATTTCCAGCTCCATCCCTCCTGAATCCAAGTCCAACATCTGAACCTTAGCACCACGTGCCCTACTTGCACTTCCCACTGACTCCACCCTCCTGCCCTGATGAGGAAGTTTGGAATACATAAACCACCATCACATCTCATCTCTTGTCCCTTGTCATCCAGCATCTGTTTTATGGCCACATATAACTCTAGTTATACCTCAGAATTGCACCAAGCAGCTGAATAAACAACCAGAATGAACTTGCTCAATTTCAGTTCCCACTCAGTACCCCCAATGATCTCCAGAAATATTGCAAACTTACCCTAATCAACATATATTCCTACTCTGCTGGTTATCAATTGTGCCTGCCCCTAAAGAAAAAAATTTCAGACTCAAAATATGGAGTTGGACATTCATTATGGTCTCAGATATAATGAAACTGAAGATATCCTCGAGAAAGGAAAATCTATTATCTGGTATAACACACTGTTACCCCCCCCAAAAGAAAAAAAAATAATGAAAACACTAGTCACCGAGGGGAGGAAAGGATCCGCCAATAAGGATGGGTTCTAGTAAGTTCAACAGGGCATTTAACAATATAAGATTTACTCTCTAAAACAGCTTTTGTTCTACCCCATTTACAAAGTTTAGTGATACACATTTTAATTTTCTTACCAAATTAGCGGCTGTAACGATGTTCTGCCTCTCTAACCACTATCAGGCATAAAAGTTTATTGTCCAACCATAATTTATTCAATCATCCAAACATCTGTGCAATCAAGCATGCTCAACTTGCAAGGGTCAAATCCAATCGCATGGTCACACACAATAATCATCAGTGCCCTTGCTGGTAGGCCTTTCACTGGAAGAAACAACTCTTCCCATAATTATCTCTAGATTGGGTCCAAGTGTCTAACAAAAATTTCCATGTAATTCAACAACAAAAATAATGCACATATAGAGTTGTATTTGTTTACTAATGCAGGATGCCAGTGGTGACTCCCATGATGCACCTAAGAGAATAACCCTAAATCAAAAGAGAGAGCATTTTCTCTCTCATAGACAAGACACAGTCCAACGCAAAATTAAAAAGAGCCACAAGCAGTACCAACATGTAATCACTATAGATCACTATAGGAACTTAGGAAGTAAGGGACATTTCTGTGACTCTGAAATTCTTATCAGCCTGACTAAATTACACACACACACACACACACACACACACACACACACACACGCTCATAGGAATGCTGAACTTAAATCCGTACACCAGAAAATAGGCAAGATCATATTCAAGTGCATGAACTGGTCCTCTTCAGAGCAAGATGACACTTTAACTTGGAAAAAGCTGAGGTGAAAAGCAAGTACTTCTTGTACATCTACAGATATGGCCATTATATAGGCCATTATACAGGCTTAGCTTTTACTCTTTCAGACCTCCAGCATTAAAAAAGAACATACACACAAACCACATCAACATGGTCATGCTGAATTAGTAATTCCTACCTTGCTTATTCAAAGCACTTTACCCACACCCTACATTTCAATCAGCTAGGAAACCACTTTACATATGCAACTATAAAACTACTAAGGAGTTTGGTGCTTCTCCACAATTCACTTACTCAACATTCAGGGAAGGGCTTCCACATGTCCACTACTGTGCTTGTATACCATAGCCTAGTTAGGGCAAAGGATGGGATTCCATGAGTACCATCAACTGTGTCCTGAGAAACACCCACTACATCCAGAAATACACTAAAGAGGAGAGAAAAAAAAATGAGTAAAAAATAAAGTAGGATAAAACCAGAGCCATGCTACTACAATGAAGAAAGCAAGAAAGGAGGTACAGATGCCCTTCCTGTATTTGCAAAGGCATCCAATGCAAAAGATTGCTGTCTCAGTTACTTTTAACTCATTGCTAGGACAAATACTTGACCCCCAAAATGAAGGAAGGAAAGGTTTATTTAGCTCACAGTTCATGGAGGTTTCAGTCCATATTTGGCTGGCCCAAGGCTGAGTGGAACAAGGAAGAGAGCATCCAGTTCATGGCGTCGGAACAGCAACAAAATGGTGACAGAGGCAGCCAACCAAACAAGTCAGCAGAGCAACAGTGTGAGTCTGTCTCTGTCTCTCTTTAAATTGCATCAGGTTCTCTGCCTTAGCCTATCCGCCTCAAGCCACACCTATAATCTCAGCAGTACTCAGACCATAATCCCAACAGTAGTAAAATACGTAATCCCAGTGAATCATCATTCAAGCCTCAAACTCTAGAAGTCCCTGCCCATGACTGCATGAAGCTTTGGGGGGACAACTAGGCTTAAACTATACCAATTGCTATAGGTACTCCTTTCAATTTCTTGCGTTTAATCAAAAATCACAAGTTAGACCCAAAAACTCAAAATAGGATGAAAAAAAAAAAAATCCTCTACTAGCAGGGTAGATATTTAAGAGATACTACACTCAGAGGTTTCTTTATAAGGTCTTCTAAATATTCTACTTATATTGCTGCTTTCAGTTTACAGCACAATGCACATTGTAGGTTTCCACAAACCTGCACTTATCAATCACAATTGCATTCTCTGGTCCTCAAAATAATTCTGATACTGCACTAGGTAAATCTCATCCTTGGTCCGTATACCTTTCCTTCTTTGGCTTCTTTCTCGTCCCACAGTCAATTAACTTTTGGCTAAAATAATGACAGATATTAGTGAAAGGTGTGACTTTCTCCAAGTTGGAGGTAGTAGGGGGAAGCTGGGAAACAGGAAAAACAGAAAAGAATGTAGAGTCAACATTACTGAGCTTAGGGTAGGATAAACAAACAGATGGATATTCTTTTTCCATTTCTAGGTGAAAGAGAAAAAAAAAACAGTCCAGTTAACACTGAGTTGTTTTGTTACAAAGAAAATTCATAAAGCCAAATTTTCTAAGGGTTTAGATTTGCCCTGAGGTCTATGCTCTCAAGAGGAATTTCTCAAATCCTATAGTGCTGACATTCTGAAATGAAAAAATGTACTGTAATTTAAAGGTTGTTAGTCTCTGTACTAGATACCAGCAGCCTACCCTTGAGCCATGACAATCAAAACTATCTCCACCCACTGCCAAACTCTCCTAGAGAATCACTCATTCACCCACACTGAGAGTTGAGAACTACTCTGCTGGATCATGAGCCAAAGCTATGTAGTAAATGTACAATGAAGAAAAAATCAATGTTGATGAATACCATAAAATACTAAAAATAAAGGCTAAAATAAAGCCAATTTATTGTCAAACTTTTAACAAAAACGTAATGGCTATCCTCAGCAGAAGAAAAAATAACAAATTTAAAGTCAACAAAGTCTGGAAATTGAAGTAACACTGAGTATATTGTATATGGTGGCAAACACTGATTCAGACCTCAAAATTATATTAAATGATTAAGTTCACTGATGCTTAGTTGTGGTGGAAGCTTCAGCAAAGAGCCTAAGGAAAACATGAAAGTAATTCAAGTGTCTTTCCAAATATCTAAGCCCATTCCATAAGAATATTCTTTTTTCTTTCTTTTTTCTTTTTTAGAATTTTTTTTGTTTCAGAACTTTTGTTTATTTATTTTTATGGCCGGCTTAGCTTGCCCTGAGGGCAGGGCTGGTGCTGCATGTGGTGCCAGGGATTGAACCGGGGTCCCTGCAGCCGCCTAAGCTTTCTTTCCTAAGCAGGCTCTTTCAACCACTGGGCCATCCTGCCAGCCCCCCATAAGAATATTCTTAAACAGACTTTTATTTGATAAAATGATTATCTGGAGTAGTAAATACTTTGAAATAATTAGGAACATATATATAGAACTCTATATGTTTGGCCCAGCTCCACCCATTTTCTACCTACATGCCTACCTCTGTGAAATAACTTCTTTATGTAAATGTAAGGACAACAGCCTTGCACCTATCAATATCAGTAAATGGCTAAGACTAGTAGTTAGAGATGTATATAAATATACTATTAACACAAAGTAGAACGCATTGCCTAGCTAAACTTAGAAAATAAATAATGCCCACTTATAATCAGTTTTAACTGAAAAGAAACACAAAATCCATTCCTATAAAATACATGCTTGGGGCTGGCCAGATAGCTCAACAGATTAAAGCACTTGCTTAGACAGAGCACAGGGACTGGTTTCCATCCTGGGCCTGCCATGCCAGCCCCACCCATTGGGCACACTGAAATGGCAAAGGCGTACTGAGATGGCATGGCAGTGTGCACCTGTTAACCCACATTTCAGAGGCTGAAAACAGGAGGACCACTACGAGTCCAATCTGATTAGTGAGATCCTACAGACCCTGTACTATATTTAAAATAAATAAATAAAATACATGCCTTAAACATCAAGATTTATCTTCACTTTTAAGGTGAAGAAAATAAATTGCATCAAAGCAAATGTCTAAAATAAGAGCAAAAAGATAAAAATAAAAATAAAAAAGCAAAAAAATAAAACCAATCTTTCTCCAAAAAAAGAAAAAGAGCAGAACATAAATACTGCCTTTTTATAAATAACTTCTCACTTGTGCTAACTCAAATATACTTCCCAGACTTTCACCCAAAATCAGCCAACACGCCATGAAAAGAAAACAGGAAAATAATGGTTGAGATTTAAAATTCACTTTATTTTCTGTGAAGTCTAATAATCAAGTAAACGGGAAAGCATTTTCTCACACATATCCAGCAGTTTCTGCACTGCTTCACAAAAGTTGTTTTCTAGCCATAAGCCACTACAAAGTGTTCAGACCTTTTGGCAACAATACAGGAAACTGCCCTTTTCATCCATTCTCTCACAAAAATGTAGTCAATTTCTAGACAAGCCCATCTCTCAAGGCTATTTGCTTCAAGGAGCCAAATACACACAATTTTTCACTTAACAATGTGAAGTACCCCTAATATTTCACGTTTTTGTGAAGAAAACTCAAATGAAGTTACCAAAGACATACAGGGGAAGTTCTTTATCAAATCAGTTCATGAAGTACACTACACCAAAATGCAAAAATTCACAGGCCAATTGGAATCTATTTCTATTTTGTTTTACTCAAGTCATCAATGGCAGCAAGTGAAGCATTTCCCAATCCTTGATCGTCACTGGCTTTCCCACTATTCTCAACCTGACCCGTCTCATGTAACCAGTTAAAATAAAGTGTCACAGGAGTAATATTTTTTAAAATTAACTCATGTAGACCCTCTCTGTCCTCCATTTGAATCCAGAGTTTTTCTTCATTCTTCAGTATCACATCAAAGCATCTGAGGAGGTCACAAGGATGAAGCTGGCCTCCTCTTGGCTTTATGAATAAGCACAAAGAGATTCACATTTTTCCTTTAAGCAGAGGTCAAGGCAGAAGGTGGTAAATTACCAGCAGCTGTAACATTTAATTTCTTGCTTTTACTTTTTTCTTTTTCATACTGGGGATCAAACTCAGGACCTTGAGCTTACCAGGCAGGCAGCTTATCCCACTGAGCTATCTCCTTGGCCTTGTAACATTTAATTTCTAAAAACAAGTTCAGCGTTCCTTTAAAGTACAATATTAAAAACAACCCTCTGAAAGTCAGTTTCTTGTGGGCCAGCCAAATAGCTCATCGGATTAAGGCACCTACAACCAGGTGCCAGGACTACAAATGGGTGTGGTCGCACACACTTTTAATTCCAGTGCTTGGGAGGCTGTAAACAGGCAGATCATTAGAAATCTAGTAGTGAGACTAAACACTCTGTAGACCCTTCCCTAAAAATTCAAAAAAAAAATCAGTTCCTTTGAATTCCACCTGGCTTAAAATTTCACAGACTAATCACTTATTAAAAAGACAGGCTAGAGGACCGAGGCAATAGCTCTGTGGCACAACTGCCTGCTTGGCCAAGTGAAAGGTTCTGAGTTTGAACCCTGGTCCCACAAAAATATAAAAATTTAAAAAAAAAAAATTAAGGCCAAATGATAAAAAGACAAGATATTAACATATCCTAGGAGAATCAAAGGCCAAAATTTAATCTAAAGACCAAGTTTCTGTGAACTAAGTTCAAACCTTAAAGATATAAAAAGAATATCCACCCAGTACTTTCCAAAGCATATTTTCTGTCTCTAAAGATGACTTGCAATCAATAATGACTCAAAGGGAACTACCCCATGAAGGTACAATGTCAGAAAATGTCCAGAAACCATACACACAAAAATGATAAGTAAAGAAGAGCCATTATATTTGACCAAAGGAAAGAACAGAGTATTTTTCAGTCAGAGACCAATATAAACACGAATTTAAAATATAGTTCAGGCTGGGCATGGTGGCACACACCTCTGATACCAACACTTTGGAGGCTCAAGCAGAATAATCATCCTGAGTTCAAGGCCAGCCTGAACTACATAGCAAGTCCATGTCTTAAAAAAAAAAACACATACTCTCAAGTTTAAAACTTTTTTCCAAGACACATTTTGAATTTTCCCAGCAAAATAAATCCTACAGATCACTAAAGAGAAGAAATCTAGAAGGCAAAAATTCAAATCAGAAGTTCAAAGGGAAATGCTGACAAAGCTAGTACAGAAAAAGATCCAGGTTGCCTGTATCTAGGCACCAAAAGGCAAATCTTTTATTTTAGGTTATTCTTCCAGTTTAAACAGACAATACTCAGTGGGGCAATCACTAATTGCAAGTATGTTTTCCTTCACTATTAGCCTTAACCAAATACTACTAAATCAGAGTTGTCCATAAATAAAAATGTCAAAGAGATTTCACATTACTGTTTATCAGCTTATCAGCATCTTCAAAGAACAACTTACACCTTAATATTTACAAAAAAATGTCTGTGGAAAGAAAAGAAAACAATAATTTGTGTTGGAGATTTGCTCTGGTGGGTCTGAAATCACTGCGAGTGCTATTCAACACCAGTATAAAACTGCCTGTAGGGCCAGCAAGATAGCTTAGTGATCTAAAGCTCCTGCTTAGGCAGGCACAAGGGACCGCAGTTCATTCTCAGCACCACATGCCAGGTAGGCTCCACACCCTGTCCCCGTAAGCCTGTAAAATAATCACCAAAAAAAACAAAACACATATTTCTCAAGTTGACTGTCCACATCTCACAACTTACTTCCACCTAAGTAAATAACAACAAAACAGCTGCCTGGAGGCAATCCAGAGGTCTGGCAAAAGACAAAGCACTTGGGTTCACAGTTCCAACACATGGGTTTTCTGTTCCAGGTTGGAAAAGTTCAAGGGAAAGATTTACTTAACACTTGAAATAATTAGGAAATTAAGTAGTCTCTGTGATACTGTAACATTTTTGTATTTATCACACTAGAAGCTCCACCTTGAAACGTACAGAATTGAGATGATTTCTGCCAGCTGTCATCCAACCTCTACACTATACTCAATATACACTATAAGTTTACAACATTAAAAGTATACACTAATACTGACAAGCAATACAGAGTGAGCAAGAGAGATGCATTTATTACCAAATGGGTTGTCTGTATCTGTATTTACACACAGCCTGGTCAAGGCGTTTTGTAGGAAAGGACCTCTGCTTGGTTTTAATTATAGCAGAAGTTCTGAAGGCCCTTCATGTATCTAAACGAAAAACTCTGAACATCTGGCTTCAATAAAGCCAGCACTTTCTTGAAGACGGATTCCAGCTATGAACTGTCCACATGTGTGTGCTGGAAAGGCAGTTTTCTGTGTTGCCGCCAGTGGGTGAACAATCTGCAGTAGCCTGTGGCTAGAGAACACTTTTTATTTTTTCCTCCTCCTGTATATAGGACAGGGTCTACAGGATCTTACTACCTGTTTTGGACTCCTAGTGATTCTCCTGTTTGCAGCCTTCAAAGTGCTGAGATTACAGGCTCCTTGCCCAGTCTCAATCGTCATCTTAACGTGCCCTACCAGAGGAGTTGGCACAGCACTCCAGGGAACAAACCCTGGCTGCTGCATTCTGCCAAAGCAGGTGCTTTAAGTCCTATGGGCTATTAGGCCAGCCCTGAGAACACCTTTGCTAAGAAAACTGGCTTGCATGCTGCTTTGGCACACCTGGGCAGAACAATGTGATTTTTTTTTCTTCATTCATTATTTTCTGTTACACTTTTCCAGTAAAATCCTCACTTAAAATCATATTTCTAATGATCTTGCTAGTGAAAAGAAAGTTTGAAATAATGTCAAACTGCTTAGCAGAAAACTTATCAGCACACATAACTTTTGAACATTAAATTCTTTCTGGTTTTCTCTATTCACAATTAATATAGTATTAATTTTTCCAGGTAGTCTTTTATAGGAAGTTCTTCCTGAGTTACTTATTAATCACTTCATAAGGAAAATAAAACAGGTACAGGCACATACAGATCTCTCCACCAGTCTGTTCCCTCGAATACTAAAAGTGGGATGGAAGAGCTAGCTCAGTAGAATAAGTGCTTGCCTGGCAATGTAAGAACCTAAGTTCAATGCCCGGTTCCACAAAAAAAAAAGGAAAATAAGAAAAACTTACAGCCCCTGAGAAACAAATCAAGTAATGGATAGAAACGGAAATGCCAGAATCCTGTGGGTAGAAGGGACCAGAAGATCTATTTTCTATAAATTCATTTGGAAGCCACTTTATAGACAGTTCACTGTTTCACAAAGTATGTTGAAAATTTAATAATATTATATAGCAGACTAGGAGTAGCTTCATGGTTTTCATATCCCCAGTAGGTAAGACTGTCAGGAATAAAATAGGCAAAGGATTAACATTGGCTAGTTTTAAAACTCAAATTTTAGGCTTCCAAAAAAATCACTAAAGAGTATAATATCTTCCAGGGCTAGCACATTTCTAAGTAGCTAAAGATGGAAACAATATTTGTATAATACTGTTTTCATATATCTCCATGGTCTTCTGTGTTTCTCATTCAAGTTTCCCTGTGTACTTACACAAGGGCTGATCAAAATATAAAATGAATGTTTTAATTAAAAATTTAAATACAGAAGGCTTTGATGAAATTCAATATTTATTCATAATAAAACTTTGTCCAAAATTGATGTAGGTGATCCTCACCTTCTGTTAAGAGCTTTACAAAAAAATCCACTGCTAACATCACACTACATAGGGAAATCTTTGAAAGCTTTCCCTCAACATCAGTAAGAAAACAAGGGTGTCACTCCCACTATCCTGATGTTCAATGTGTCCTAGGAACTTTACTCAGAACAATCAGGCAAGAGAAAGAAATAAAAAGGGACTCAAATGAGAGAAGATGGCAAACATTTTAGGGCTTCTCAAATGTAACAACTGGCTGCAGCATGCATGCCCCAAGGTTACCACCTTTAACCAGAGGTTCCAGAAAACTACTAAAAGCAGTAAGTTCAGCAAAGTGGTAGTATACAAAACAAATACAAATAATAATAATAATAATAATAATAATAATAATAATAGTAGTAGTAGTAGTAGTAGTAATGTTTCTATACTCAAAGAATGAAACCACTGAGAAACAAATCAGCAAAACAAACCAACTCGCAGTAGCTTAAAAAAAAAAAAAAAAACTACTATCTAAAAAAGTAGAAGACCTCTATAATAACAATTACAGTAATCTGAATAAACAGACTGAAAAGGACATTAGAAAGTAAAAAGACATCCCTGTTCCTGGATACCCAGAACAAGTATCATATAATCTAAAATATTACCATATTACTGAAATATTGCAATATTACCTACAATGATAACTAAATTTAATGTAAGTCCCTTCAGCATTCCATCACTTTTCTCACAGAACTTGAAAAAATATTCTAAAATTTTACAGAAGCAGACCAAAAACAGTCAAAGCAATCCTAGGCAACAAGACCAAGGAAGGAAGTATTATAATGCTAGATTTAAAGTTATACTACAAAGCTACAATAATTAAAACAGTATAACTGGAAGCAGACAAAGCAGAAAACACATCAATAGCAAAACCATACACTTATGTACACAGGATGAATCAGATATTGGTCTCAAGAACCTTCGAAAGGTTCAGCATATTGACTATATCACAATGTAACGCTAAAACTATGCTTGGAATACATGTCACTCTTGTCTTTTTGATATGTACTGCTCCTGGTGTAAACTAAGTTACTGTCATTCTCTCAAGAGTAGTACTTGAAAATAAGAGACTGGGCCAAAAACCATATTCTTGACAGGCTACAATTTTGTATTTCCTTGAATTTCCAAATATCTGTGTCAAAATTGTGTAAATGCTTATATCACATTGTATGGAAAGTTATTAGAATATCAATGATGGTCAGAAAATATCATTTACAAGCTCAGTCAAAGATATTTGATACTCAGAAAGCCATTGATGATAAGCCCAGTACCTATGTTATAGAGTAATAGTATCACAAAGCTTTTCTGCTGGAGGGTTAAGAATGTAAGTTAACAGACCGAAAATTAGAGGAAAAGAAGGGCTATAAGGATAGCCAATATTTTGGCCCTAGCCCTTCAAGGTCAATAAAGACCCAGGATATAAGAGAACCTGTGTTGTAATATCCTATAACTCACAGGTGTCCCAAATTTCCTGGTCAAGGAGATTATGGGACCTCAGAGGAAAGGGATGAATAAACTGCAGTGCGTCTAAGGAGAGTCACCCAGAGAAAAACATTCTCTCAGGCTTTCACAGAAAGCAAAATGGCTAAGCAATGGCCGTGACTCGTCCCGAAGGCTGACACTAACAACAGTTCTACAAAGTACTGTCTATGGTCTCAAACTTAATCCTGAGGGGATTTGACCCTGGAAGATCCAAAAAGAAAAAAAAAGAATGTTTAGTTATACAGGTCTTGCTTCGACTTGCCCTTGACCACCCAGCAAGAAAAAAAAAAAAATCCTTAATTACAATGCATGGAACACAGAGCTAGATTGATGAGATGAGCTTTAGGAGGCTTAGATTCAATAGCCTCCAACATCACAAGCTTCACTGGTGGCCCACTGCAATTGCAAAACCTTTGACTGTGTATGTATCTGCTTCCTCTTAGTCCAAAGAGAAGTATATTCTTTTCTTTTTTGGTTTTTTTTTTTTTCTTATTTTTCTAAGCAACATCAATAGGGAGGTGGGTCATGCCCACACACTGTACTCTGTAGAATGATTGTGAGGACAATATGCAATATGTCAACTTTCAAAGAAAAGAAAGGGGAAAAGA
>PVJA010037097.1:0-20632 GCA_004027025.1 Myocastor coypus
AGTGAGCTCAAGGCCAGCCTGAACTGCATAGCGAGACCCTGTCTCAAAAAATAAATAAAATAAAATGCAGATTTTTAGGGTCCAGGGAGATAGCTCAGGGGCATGAGTGCCTGACTGGCAAGTGCAAGGTCCTGAGTTTGATCCCTGATTCTGGAAAAAAAAAAAAAAAAAGCAGATTTTTGGCAAAAAGTGGAAAATATGGGGCCAGAGAGATAGCTCAGTGGTGTGGCGCAAGTGCCTGCTTGGCAAGTGCAAGGTCCTGAGTTCAATCCCCAGTACTGCAAAATAAATAAAATAAAATAAGAGTGGAAATATACTGCAACTATGTACTAATAAAATACAAATAAAAACGTACATTATATCAATTATTGGGGATGTACTACTAATGTGTTTTGAAACTGTCACATTGTAATTTTATTTATTTATTTATTTTTCTTGTTTCAGAACTTTTGTTTGTTTATTTTTATGGCTGCTCAGCCTGCCCTGAGGGCAGGGCTGGCGCAGCATGTGGTGCTGGGGATCAAACCGCAGTCCCTGAAGCCACCAAGCTTTCCTAAGCAGGCGCTTGAGACCACTGAGCCATCCTGCTGGACCCCAGAGGTTTTCCTTTAAAGTTGGTTGGTTCCTCCGCTCACACACTAGAGTATTACTCAGCCAGGAACAGGAGTGAGGCTGTGACACTTATCACAGTGAGGACGACCTGGGGACATGCTGTGCTCAGTGACAGCCACCAGGCACAGAGGAGACACAGTGGGGCTCCAAGAAACGCCCAGAAAAAAAATGACTCCAGAAATAGGAAGTAGCCCTAGGTGCAGGACTGGGGAGGGGACAAGAGACTGCTCTTGAGGGCAGGGCTTCCTCTTGGGCTGATGGACATTCTAGAACTAAATGGAAGAAATGCTTCCCCAGTATTGTGACCACATTCAAGGCCACTGAAGGCTACACTTATAGTGAGTTTTAATAAATAAATAAATAAATAAATAAATAAATAGTGAGTTTCACGTTGCCCCTCAATCCAAAGTTGAGTTCTTTACATTTTTTCCCTTTTTTGGTTTTTGTTCTTTCAGCACTGGGAACTGAACCCAGAGTCTTTGCGCTGAACTCCGTTGGTGTTTGTTTTATAATTCTGAGACAGAATCTCACTAAGTCACTCAGCTGCCACAGGTTGGCTGGAATCTATGACTTTCCTGCCTCAGCCTCCCATTGTGCTGGGGTGACAGGGACATGTGCGCCACCACATGTGGCACCCTGCCTTGTGAAAAGTCAGGCAGGCTTGGTACCAAATACAATGACAATCAGAGCACTCCTCGCTTAGTAAAGAACTGCCTGGTCCTTACAGGCATCTGGAGCCCGCGGTTTGCAGAGTCTGTGCCATTTAGAGGCAACGACTGAAATTCTGGGATAGTAACAGGCTTGGTTCCCCAAAGAGAGAGCCAGTGACAGCTGACACCGAATCCCACCCATCCTGGGTGTGGGGTCCTCACCTCCACAGCAGGTCTCCCAAAGATCTGTGGTCTCTGTCTGGTGCCTCCAGTGTCCCCCTCAGGCTCCTAGTTGGGGAGCATGAGTTGGACATGGTCCATACACCTCAGCCAGGGATGGGTGAGATCCATCCCTGAGACCCTGCCTCTCCTTCCAGAAGCCCGCAAGGCAATATGGGGACCAAGTCCCGTCATGGCTCTCCTCCAGTCCTGGGCCCCAAACCTCCAGTCCATAGCTGGGCCCCTCACACTGGCTTGGGGCATCTTCCAGAGAGGGGACTCTCTGTTCTCCTTAAGCTTCCATCTTTAAGCTGCTGTTGCCTTGGCAACGGTCTGCAGCTGACCTTTGTGCAGGAAAAAAAAAGGTGACCTTCCCAAAGCGGTCCCCTCCCCGTCGCTGCCCCCCCTGCCGCGGAGTGGTTTAAAGGCATCTGCCTAAACAATGCATTATGGATTTCTCTGCGGGGCATGCACGGGTCCAGAATTTCAATTCTTAAACTTGAGGTGGTGCCCAGGGAACGGGTGTTGGGCACACAGGCCCTGGAGCCCACGGCTGGGAAGCAGAGACTCCTGGATTCCCACCCTAGACTCAGGGTGGAGCCTCAGCCTCGGTTTCTCTGTCGGTTCCACAGAGGAAAGGGTATTTACTGATCTCCCCATCCTCCAGGCATGGCCAGGCCAGTGCAATCAAGGCTTGTTCCAGGCACTGGCCATGGGCCCTCAAGGAGCTGCAGGCTCCCAGTTCAGACAGGAGGGAGTGCTGGGGACGCCCACCAGGGCTGCCCTTGGGCAATAGGGCTGTGTGAGGGAGGACAGCGGCTCTGCCAGGCCAGAATCACTGAGCTGCAGGAGCTCACACCCAGCACCCAGAGAGCCAGGCCCAGGAGGCAGCGTGGGCTGGACATCCTGCTCTATACTTCTCAACCTGCAATGAGAATGAAAAGGAGAGCGGATGTGGGGCTCACGGTGCTCCTGTCTTCCCAGCGCTCAGGAGGCTGGGATGGGAGGCCAGGATGGGAGGCCGGGATGGGAGGCTTGCGAGTGTGATCCCAGCCTCAGCTACGGAGACCTGGTCTCAGAATAAAACATCAAAAGGGAAATGAGGGTGCAGCTCTGTGAGAAGGCCCTGGGGTTCCATCCGCAGAACCAAAATGAGAGACAGAAAGAGAGTGGGATCACACTGCGGACAAAGGATTCCGCTAAAGCCGAGCGCTTTGGCCTTTTCTACCTGGGGTGCCTTCCCATTCCGGGCAGCCCTGCTGGCCGCCTCTGCAGGCAGTGCACCTTGTTTGGGTCTTGCTCCTCCCTGGTTCTAAACTCTGCTGTGACTCTCCCAGGCCCTCGGAGTGAAAGTCAGGCTCATTCCTGTCCCCCTGGGTCAGTGGCCTCTTCTCTACCCCTGCCCCAGCCATGGACACACTCTACTGACTCAGGGCCTTTGCAGTCACAGGACCTTCTGCCACAATGACACCGTCTCTGGGGACAGCTGGATCTTTCTCTGGCCAAAGCTCACAGGACACCTCTTCCAAGAAGTCCTCCATCTACTCCCTTAGAACCTTCTGAGACAGAGATGGCAGAGACAGGCAGTGCTTCCCAGATCACTCCCTGGAAGCACCTAGGTCAGGTCTCTTCGTCTGTATTTGCATCTGTTCTACCTTCAGACACAGTACACAACGACTCTGCCAGCCACCATTCCAAGCACCTTCCCAAGATGAATCTCCCGGCCCTGGGATCCACCCACTTATGTCTCTGCCCAGAGTGGGAAACGGAGACCCAGGCTGCCAGCCCCGGCGCTTCCCTCCAGCACCCAGAGCACACAGCTAGTGCTCTGTAAATGCACAGGTACGACAGCAGTCAGTTGAGAGCACAGTGACACATGCCTGCCATCCTAGCCGTCGGGAGGCTGAAGCAGGAGTTCGGCAAGTATGGGGGCAGCCAGGGATCTGTAGCGAGACGCTGTCTCATAAAACCAAAGCACTGGGGCCTGGCGGGATGGCTCAGTGGTCTAAGGCGCCTGCTTGAGAAAGCTTGGGCGACTGCAGGGACCGTGGTTCGATCCCCGGCACCACATGCTGCGCCAGCCCTGCCCTCAGGGCGGGCTGAGCCTGCCACAAAAATGAGTGAATAAACAAACAAAGGTTCTGAAATAAGAAAAAATAAATTAAAAAAAATTAAAAAAAAAAAAAAAAAAACCAAAGCACTAATGCTGCCGCTGCAGCCACCAACCCTGCTGTAGGCAGCAGCCTCCTCTCCACCCTAAGCACCAGCCTGCCTCTCCCGCCTTTACGCCAGCCCCAAGATAACGTGGATGTCCCAGGACCTCTGAGATGAAAGCTGACACCTTAGGACCTCGCAGAGGGCCCCGGGGCATCTCCACCTCTCTGCCACCATCTCTGTCTCTGTCTCTCCTCCCCACATCCCTCCAGCCTTCTGGAGCCCTCCACGACTTCTACTTGGACCTGAAGTCCCATCCCTACCTCTGTCACTCATCCCCAGCTCCCTAGGATCAGCAGGGCCAGGCAGGAAGTCACACAGATGTCACCCTCATAGCCAGGACCACAAGGAGCAAGTGTACCTTTCTGGCCAGATGTGACAGCACTGACATGTCATCCTAGCTACCTCAGAGGCTGGGGCAGAAGGATGGCAAGTTCAAGTCCAACCTGGACAACTTAGGGACTTATCAAAATAAAAAAAGTCCAAATAAATAAATAAAAATAAAAAAGGTGCAAGGATGTAGCTCAGTACAAAGCCATGAGTTTCATATCCACTAGAATCAGGGAAAGAAAGAAAGAAAGAAAGAAAGAAAGAAAGAAAGAAAGAAAGAAAGAAAGAGAGAAAGAAAAGAAAGAAAGAAGAAAGCGAGCCTTTTCCTGTATCTGGGGATGGTGGGCTGGAACCATTCTCCATGCTTGCCCTGCCTCAAGGCCAGCAGCATGGCTGAGGCCCTGTCTGCAGGAACCTGCAAGCAGCCACATGCCCCAGAGCCACGCCCTGGTCTATATGCCACACCATCCTGTGCGTTTGGTGGCCCAGGCAGCCAGTACCATTGACCATCCCAGGACCTATGGAGAGACCGAGTCAGTGGCCCTGGAGCCCCACTGCTGCAAGTGGCAGGGCAGCCTGGAGACTCAGGGGTCACACCTCAAGCCCCAGGCATCAGTGTTCAGTAAGAGACACTGGACACAGAGGACCCACTGAGGGGCTCCATGGACAGGAAATGTGCCAAACTGGGGTCTCTAGAGACAAGAAGTGGCCTCTTGGGTTACTGGGGCTGGGAGGGGCTGAATGACTGCTATGGAGACAGGCCCTATTTTGGGGTGATAGAATGTTCTAATGTTGGTGGTCAGAGAGATAGCTCTGTGGCAAAATGTCTGCCTGGCAAGTGCAAGGTCATGAGTTCAAACCCTGGTCCTGCAAAAAAAAGTAACTGAATGTTCTGACGGTGATGGATCAACTTTGAGAATCTCCCATACAAATGGCAGAACTGTGCAGTGTGTGGGTATCTAAAAGCTATTTTCGCTGGGCGTGGTGGCTCACGCCTGTAATCCCAGCACTCGGGAGGCTGAGGCAGGAGGATTGGTGCGAGTTCGAGACCAATCTGGGCTGGGCTACAAAAGTGAGCTCAAGGCCAGCCTCAACTGCATAGTGAGACCCTGTCTCAAAAAGACAAAAAAAAAAAAAGTGAGCTCAGGACCAGCCTCAACTGCATAGCGAGACCCTGTCTCAAAAAGACAAAAAATAAAATAAAATAAAATAAAATAAAATAAAATAAAAGCTATTTTAAAACACTGGATTCTGAGGGGCTGGAGAGATAGCTCTGTGGCACAAGGGCCTGCCGGGCAAGTGCAAGGTCGTAAGTTTGAGCCCCAGTCCTTCAAAAAAACAAAAAATACCACTGGATTCTGGTTTGGTTGAGGTAGGAGGCTCTCCATGTGAGTTTAAGGATAGCTTGAACTATACGTAGCAATATGCTGTCTCAGTCTGAACTGCATGGTTTTGAGACGCTATCTCAAAAAATCAAAACAAAACACAAAACACTGCCTTCCTTCCTGCCTGCCTCGCGCTTCCTCTGTGACACTGAAAGTGCTGCTCCACCTGGGGTCAGGAAGCCTTGCTAGGGGATGAGCCTCCCGTTGTCAGAGGCATGTACCCCCCAGATCAGTCACCCATGGGCAGGACCCCGGACTCCAGGCAGACATCCCAAACTCTCCACTGCTGAAAGGCTTCTTGTCTTGACATTTGTGCCTGGCCATGCGCCGCACACACATGTATGTTCACATGCACATATGTGACTATGCAGGGATTTTCCCCCCTCTTTTCTTTAAGCAAGAGCCTGTCACAGCTGGGGCATGCTGACACCGTGGATTTCATGGTGCTTTAATCACTGTTGGCCGGCGGCAGGAAGGGCCTGGCCAGGCTCACAAAGGCCCCTCTAAGCCCTGCTGCCCAGATTCTGTACGTGGGAGCCGCCCTATTTCCTATTAACTTCAAAAGTCCCAATCCTATTATGGTGGGGGGTGGAGAAACAGCCCAGGGGAAGAGGGGACTACACATCTGATCTGGGCTGGGCCATGGTCCTGGAGACCCCTGTCAGGGGGCTGATGTCCATCAGGTCTCCGAGGTCTTCTCTAATGGCTGTGCCCACCTCCCCAGATGCAGGAAATAGCAGTGGAGCCTCTGAGCCTCCTGCAAGGGCTCTTCCCTTCTGGAACTGCCTGTAGTCCCAATGATGATGCTGGGGATAGACCCTAGGAGTCTCACACTGAGCGATGCCCCAGTCCTTCCTTATTTTTATTATTTTATTATTATTATTTATTTATTTATTTTATTTTTTTTTTTTTTGCGGGACTGGGGTTTGAACTCATGACCTTGAACTTGCCAGGTAGGCATTTGTGCCATGGAGCTATCTCCCCAGCCCCTTTTATTTTTTATTTTGAGGCATCTCACTAAGTTGCCCAGGCTGGGCTGAATTTTTGATCCTCCTGCCTCAGCCTCCCTGAGTAGCTGGGATAACAGGCAGGCACCACCAAGCCAGGCCTGATTTGCTTTTTTTTTTTGCAGGACCCGGGTTTGAATTCACAACCTTGCACTTGCCAGGCAGGCACTTGTGCCATGGAGCTATCTCCCTGGCCCTGATTTGCTTTTATGTCCTCTTCTGTCTTTTTTTTTTTTTTTTTTTTTTTTTTTTTTTTTTTTTTTTTTTTTTTTTTTTTAGGGTCTCACTAATAACTCATAGTGATCCTCCTGTTTGTACCTCCCAAGTACTGGGATTACAGGCACGCACCACCATGCCCCAGTCTCCATCGCCAACTCAGTGTGCTGTAGAGCAGGGCTGCTACGCCAGGCCGGGCTAGGAACCGAACCCTGGCCCCTGCGCTTCCCTAAGCAAGCACTTAATCCACTGAGCTATACCACCAGCCCCTCTGATTTGCTTTTTAATCTTCCTGAGCTTCCATTTGGGTCCCTACCCCTCGTAGAAGGAGGTGCCTACCTCTACTTGGACAGCAGGGACCCTCAGCCTCCTTCATGGTTCTGCCTCTAACTCCCAGCCTCACTGCGTAGCCGGCAGCAGGCCCAGCACATAGATCAGTCCTGAGGACAGTAGGGACCTGTGGTGGGACTGGGCAGGGAAGGGCTGGTTAGACACTGGGCATGATGAAGAAAAGCGCAGACACCCTGTTGCTGTGGAGGGCAGGGACAGGGCACATCTTTATCCAGGGAGGTCACTGGGCCACAGCCCATGCAGGTGAAGGAGGTTTCTGTTAGAGCCCAGGAATGAAGGATAGAAGGAGGGAGAGAAGGAGGGAGGGAGGGAGGGAGGGAGGGAGGGAGGGAGCAAGGAGAGAACTATGGTCCTGATCTGTTCTTTGTTTTCTGTTTTTTGTTTGTGTTTTTGTTTTTGATTTTGATTTTTTGTCTTTTTGAGACAGGGTCTCACTGTGCAGTTCAGGCTGGCCTTGAGCTCACTTTTGTAGCCCGGGTTGGTCTCCAGCTCACACTGATCCTCCTGCTTCAGCCTCCCAAGTGTTGTTCTTGGAGAAGAGAATGAGACAGGTTAAGAGAGACATCCAGAGTACGCCATCATTCCGCCATAAAAAGGAGCAACCCGTGCCACTGAACGCAGCGTGGCAGGTCACTGACAGGCACCAGACAGCACGTACAGTGCAGCCTGGGCTCCACAGACAGGAAACTCCCAGGATAGGTAACTCCAGAGACAGGAAGTGGGTGGGAATGGGAGGCAGCTCACGGGGACAGGGCTTCCTTTGGGACAGTGGGATGTTCTGGAACCAGAAGTGAAGGCTGCACAGATCTATAAATATCCCCAAAGCCACCTTTAGAAAGGTGAACTTCATAGCGTGTGATTTTTATCTCGGTGATCAAAACCAAGGAAAAAAAAACTAAGAGCAGTGGCATTCAGGAGGCTGAAGCAGGGCAGTGGAGAGCCCTGGACTGGCCTGGGTTTCCTGGCAAGGAAGAAGCCCAAACACGTGAGGGAGAACAGAGCCACTCATGTGTCTGTTGCTCTTTCCTTCTGTCGGTGGCTTGGACTAGGTCCTTTCTCCTCTGTCCTTGGTGGTAACTCCCAGGGGGAAGGGGCAGACTTGCTCAGCAGGGTGATCACAGCGAATCGGTTCTGTGATCAACAGGAAACCTTCGCACTGCACGGGGCTCGGGGAGAGGTGGGCCACCAAGGGAGGGGGCCAGCCAGGCGAAGGCCCTGGGGCACAAACCATGGGGAGTTCTTGCTTCTTCCATTTTGCTGTTTTGTTTTGGGAGGCAGGGTGGCCTCAAGCTCACCATGTAGCCCAGGGAGGCCTTAAACTCAAAGCGATCCTCCTGCCTCTGCTTCCCACACCCCACCTGGCTAAAGATTTCTTGTAAAGGCATGGAACTTGGGTGTTCAGGACAGAAGTGGCACTGGGGACACGGGTGAGAGCTGGGTTGCCCCTTTCTTATACCTCAAACTCACATAGGGACCCAGGTCAGAGGCAGGATACAACAAAGAAAGAGGGTTCCTGGATACTAGGTCCTCTGGCCCCAGAGTCCCAGGGCTGGGGGCTGGGGCTGCTGACCCTCAGAATGGGCCCTTCTGGGGACTGGAGCAGGTGCACTCAGATGCTGTCGCTGTCCCCGTCACTGCCTGTCTTCCTGGAGTGGCACCACCTTCCCTGGACGTCTGAGGCGTCCACACCCAGTGTCTATCAAGTGATGAAAGGAAGGAAGGAAGGAAAAAAGGAAGGAACCTGCCCATCCTGAACCTAGGGTCTTGCGCCCCTCCCCCAGCCTGTGTCCTATACCCTCCACACCCCCACAAGTGCACTTGCCCGCAGAGGGGATGACCCTCAGTGTGGGCAGGGTCCCTGGGGCCCTGATCCGCTCCTTCTGCCTCAGCTTCTATGCTAAGGGGCCCAACGTTCCCTCTCACCCTTCAGGATACCTGCCTCAGTTTCCCCAGCTACCTACTGGCTCCTCTGGTAGTCGATGCCAGGCGCAAAGATCAGTTCCACGCACCTCGCTTCGCAGGGCCAGAGCTTTTGGACCCGAGTCTGCCTGGATCGCTAAAGGGTCGCGGGGCTATCGCCGGCTCCGCGCTCGCACTGCCTCAGCCTCCGCGGCTCGGGAGGGCCTGTCTGGAGCGCCCGATTGTGGCGCCGCGTCTCCACTGGCGCCCTCGCTCCACCTAGCGGCCACCGAGCCTGAGCGCGGGACCCCGGTCTCCCCCAGCTCATCTAAGCTGAGGTAGTGTCCAGCAGGATCTTGTTACAGTCTGGGAAACTGAGGCATGGAAGAGGCAGGCAGCCCTAAGGTCACCTAGAGGGCAGGAAGGTTCACACCAAACTTCCGGCATCTTTTCATGTCCTTCCTTTTCACTGGAAATAGAGCCAATCAGGTTAGTAAGGAGTGGGTCTTTCCTATTCTCTGGCTTAAAGCTCTAGTTCAGGCCTGAACAGATCCAAACTGCAGCAGTGCCTGGTCTGTGATCCTGACCAGCAACCTTCCCTTAGAGTCCTCAGTTTCCTCACTTATAAAATGAGTATAATGAAACCAGGTATGATGGTATACAGACACCTGTGACTTTAGCCACTTGGGAGGCTGAGGCAGGAGGGTCTCCAGTTCCAGGCCAGCCTGGATAACTTATGAGATATTGTCTCAAAAATGTTTCTTTTTCCTTTTGTTTTATTTTTATTATTATTTTAATGAGCAGAATAGATTTATTGTGGGAAAGAAAGCTCCTTCAATTTCTGTGATTGCCTAACCTTGCCTAAGCAAGCTCTTTAGACTGCTGAGCCTTCTTGCCAGCCCCCCATTTTTTTTTTTTTTTGTCTTTTTGAGACAGGGTCTCGCTATGCAGTTGAGGCTGGTCCTGAGCTCACTTTTGTAGCCCAGGCTGGTCTCGAACTCGCACCAATCCTCCTGCCTCAGCCTCCCAAGTGCTGGGATTACAGGTGTGCGCCACCACGCCTGGCCATTTTGTTTTATTGACACAGGGTCTTGATAGGTAATTCAAGCTGTCTTTGAACTCCAGGAGATCCTCCTGCCTCAGCCTCATGAGCATGGGGATTATAGGTATGCACCACCATATCCAGCTTCACAAGAAAACAATTTTTTTTTGTGGGACCAGGATTCGAACTCACGACCTTGCACTTGCCCAGCAGGCACTTGTGCCTCGAAGCTATCTCCCCAGCCCCCAAGAAAACAATTTGTTAGGGGCCTGGTGGGATGGCTCAGTGGTCTGGAGTGCCTGCTTGGGAGAGCTTGGGCGGCTTCAGGGACCGCGGTTCGATCCCCGGCACCACGTGCTGTGCCAGCCCTGCCCTCAGGGCGGGCTGGGCCGGCCATGGGAATGAGTGGGTAAACAAATAAAGGTTCTGAAACAAGAAAACAATTTGTTAACAACGGACATTATTAGTGCCTTGTTGTTAGGCTCTAGGAGGATGAGGCAAGTTGGGTTCATAGGATCATGTTAGATGCATAATTAGCGCTCAATAAATATTAGCTAGAGGCAGGAAAGATGGTGGTTGCCTATGAGCCCAGCTGCACAGGGGGTTGAGGTTGAGGTTGAGGCCAGTCGAGGGAACTCAGCAGAACATTCCTCTAAATATGTAAGTGAAACCGGGCGTGAGGGCACACACCTGTAATCTCAGCACTTGGGAGGCTGAGGCAGGAGGATTGCTTCGAATTTGAGGCCAGCCTGGGCTACGTAGTGAGCTTAAGGCAGGTCTCAAAATCACAGCGACCCTCTTGTCTCAGCCCCCAAGTGCTGGGATTACAGGCATGCTGCACCATGCCCCATCCTTTGATTGATACTAATACTGTCAGCACAGTTAGCCTGTCCTCTCGGCACCTACCCCGGCTGTTACCTGCTCCAGCCAAACAGGCCTCCTCCCCTGGTCCCTCCAGGGCCCTGGCTCCCTCCTGCCTCAGGGTCTTTGCAGGTGCTGATCCTTTAAACCAGGAACACTTCCCTCCCCTGTCCTCTGCTTCACCTGTCGACCTTGATTCAGGCGTACAACAGGCCAGCAGGGTGTCAGGCAAGATCTGAGCTTTGAGACAAGCAGGCGGCTCTGCCTCCTCCTTCATTCCATACCCAGGGAAACTGAGGCCCAGAAAGAGGCCTGCAATGGCCGAGTGCCTCATCCCCAGACTCCAGCCGCTTCTCAGGCCGGGTAGAGAAGGCTTAGAGAGCCACCAATGCTCCCGCCCCAGCCGGAGCCCCCAAGGAGGCCTGGGCTGCAGAGGCAGAGCCCAGGCCAAATTGAAATTGATCGTGGGGAACAGCTCGGCAGGGTGGAACAGACACGCGGCCGCCGGGGAGCGCGGGGCGCCAGAGCGTGCCACCGCATCTCGCCTGTGCCTGCAGGGTAGAATCGTTTAATCTGCATGGAAGCTTCTGCCGTGTGGCCTCCACGGACTCTGAAGGGAAAGGAGCCGAGTCGCTGCCAGTGGCAGAGGGAGGGCAGCCTCACCACCACATTCATTCACTCTTCCCTGAGTGCTAGCAGTGCAGTGCCAGCGCCAGGCAGCCACCCCCATGTTAATCCTCAAGGTCCATCTGCAGCTAGAGAGGGGCATTCACCGCCACACGCAGCTCTTTTCTTATTTTTGAGGCAACCTTTTTGGTTTTTGGAGGCAGGATCTCAAAATACTATGTAGTTCAGGTGTCCTTGAACTCACCACGTAGCCTCGGACCCGACCCTCCTGCCTCGGCCACCCAAATCCTGGCATTGCAGACACGTGTGCATCAGCACACCTGGCTACAGCAGGCTTCTGCTAAATCACTAAACTGCCTAGACTGGGCAATTTCCTGCCACAGCTTCCCAGAGTGCTGAGGTGACAGGTGTGGGCTGCTTCTGAGGCTTTGGCCCTGTGAGATATTGTGTCTTGAAGACAGCAGGAGCTATGGAGAAATCTGTGTGTGTGTGTGTGTGTGTGTGTGTGTGTGTGTGTGTGTGTTTGTATTAGGAATTGAACTCAGGACCTTGTGGTTGCCAGGCAAGCACTTATTCCACTGAGCCATCTCCCCAGCTCCCATATGGAGTGTCTCTCCCAGGAAAATAGACCCACAGCAGCTGGAAGCTGAATGTCTGCTATGCGCTCTTTTTTTTTTTTTTTTTTTTTTTTTTTTTTTTTTTTGTCTTTTTGAGACAGGGTCTCACTGTGCAGTTCAGGCTGGCCTTGAGTTCACTTTTGTAGCCCAGGCTGGTCTCGAACTCACAGCAATCCTCCTGCCTCAGCCTCCCGAGTGCTGGGATTACAGGCATGCACCACCACGCCCGGCATGCTGTGCGCTCTTGAAGACCAAACTGACTTCTCTGAGTGCTTGTGCTGGCTGGCCTTGGCAGGGTCTGGATTGGACCCAAGGACTGTGGATCTTTCTGCGTCAGCCTCCCTGGGGTGGTGACCAGGCACGTGGCCGAGGGGACAGCCGTGTTCCCCGGAAGCTGCTGCGATGCTGACCCGGAAGCCCCCCTTGGCGCAAGGGGCGGGGGTCACGCCCCAGCTCTTCTCCTGGGACCCCTCTTTGCTGACAGTCTCGACCCTGGGATTAGGGGGCCGGGGTCAGGGGTCAACAGCATTTACCTCGGCTCCATTCAGGCTGAGAGCGGATCCGTTCTCCCTGCCACCTCGAATTTCCTGGACAAAGCTTGGCAGAGCGACGGGCCCAGGGCCCCTGGGAACACAGAAGCAGCCGGAGACAGTCACGTCCATGTGTCATCCACTCAACTCTCCAGTGACCCAGCTGGGAGCCCAAATGACACGCCCATGCTGCAGATAGGGAAACTGAGGTCCAGAGACGACTAGAACAGGGGCCTTGTGGCAGGGCAGCTGCCGAGCTGTGGGCCACAATCCAGTGGCCAGGCCGGAGCTGCACAAAGCGTCAGGCTGGGGAGACGGAAGGCGGCGGCCGTGACGGAGCCGACAAAGGCGGCAGGCCGGGCCCGCGGGGGCGCGTTCCGCTCGTCAGCCTCGGTTCCACTTGAGTCCACCCTGGACAGGCTGGAATAATCCCTCCCGCAGCCGCTGCTGGGCCGTGACGACTTTAAAGGGGGCCCCAGGCGGGCCTGACTGACGGCAGGGTGGGGAGGGGA
Organism: Myocastor coypus; assembly: GCA_004027025.1. Lineage (NCBI taxonomy): Eukaryota > Metazoa > Chordata > Mammalia > Rodentia > Myocastoridae > Myocastor > Myocastor coypus. The sequence goes on from PVJA010037097.1 coordinate 13,073, forward strand.
TGCTCAGGGCCCCCTGGCACCCCCAGGCTCTGCCACCCCTGCCTAGCTCTGGGGACAGCAGCCAGTCTTTTCTGGTGATCACAATGGGGAAACTGAGTCAAGGAGCCTGGCTATGCAACCTCCCCCCTCCCCCAGCTATGGGATTTGGAGGGACAAATTTCTGGACCTGGCTGAGTAGCAGAAATCTCTTTTGTCTCCTCCTCATTTACCTGTGTGCCTGGGCTTCAGGACAGCACAAATGGCTGGGTGGGGGGCAAAGAGGGCCACCCCAAAGGTGCCATTTAGATGCAGCCTGAGGCTGATAGGAAATTCTGTTTACTTTGTGCCTTGGTTTCTCCAGATGTCCAATGCTCTAAGGAGCCATCCTGGCCCACACTGGAGGTGCAGATTAGAGTCCCCTCGCTCCTTCCTGGGTGCCTGGGCACCTTGGTGCTGGGAGGGTTTTGGCAGGTGGGGATAGGGTCACAAGAGGGAGTTGCCATGGGGCTGGGAGATAGCTCAGGGGCACAAGGGCCTGCCTGGCAAGTACTGAGTTTGATCCCCGGTTCTGGAAAAAAAAAAAAAAGAGGGAGCCACCTGGCAGAGAAGCTCCAGGTGGGACAATGACGAGGTTGTGGCTACATCCTGAGGTCATGTGGGGCCACACTGGGGAACATACCTGAGCTCCAGGGGAGGAGGCTTTGAGATGTTGGTGGATAGTGGAATGGATGCCAGAGCTGCTTAATAAAATTCCTTTGTTGTTGTTTTTGTGTTTTTTGAGACAGGCTCTCACTGCATAGTCCAGCCTGCCCCTGAATTCACTATGTAACGCAGGCTGGCCTCGAATTTGTAGCAATCCTCCTGCCTCAGCCTCCCAGTGCTAGGATTACATGTATGTGCCACTAGACCTGGGGCTTAAAAATCCTCCTTGGGGACTAAGCACAGTGGCACATGCCTATTATCTTGGTATTCGAGAGGCCGAGGCAGGAGGGTCATAAGTGTGAGACCAGCCTGGGTCACCTGGCAGGATCCTATCTCAAAATGAAAAATAAAAAGGGCTTGCAAGCCGAGCGTGGTGGCACATGCCTGTAATCCCAGCACTCGGGAGGCTGAGGCAGGAGGATCGGTGTGAGTTCGAGACCAGCCTGGGCTACAAAAGTGAGCTCAAGGCCAGCCTGAACTGCATACTGAGACCCTGTCTCAAAAAGACCAAAAAAAAAAAAGGGCTTGGGAGTGTAACTCATTGTGGAGATCTGGGGTTTCATCCCCAATACCTGAGGAAAAAAACAATCTCTCCCCCAGAATCCAGGCAGAAAGTGTAGGTTGGGCCACAGGGATTAAGCAGTATCCTGGGACCCCAAGATCAGCACAGAGGGGGCTCCCACACCCCTGGATATGCTCCTCACTGGCCAGAGCTGGGTTGGTTGGCAGGGACCCCTGTGCTTCAGGCCTGTGAAGCCCACCCTCATCATTGGGAAGGAGACGGCAGCCAGCAGACAGAGCCCAAGTCCACCCTGTTATGGGACCCCGGAAGGCCCTGGATCTCCTGACCTGTTGAAGCCTCAGCTTCCCTAGCTATAAAATGGGGGGCCAGCTTCTGCAATACAAAATTTTTCTGGTTCTGGCCCAGGGCCCCGGGGGGCCACTGCCTGCCATTCTCCAGGGGCCCAGCTTGGCTAATCCTCTAGCCAGCCTTCGCCTCGGTTTCCCCTCCCGGAGGCCTAATCCCCGGATTGTCAGAGGCCGGTTTTACATACATTTATAGGCTTTTCATAAGAGATTTACTGGGCCCCAAATCGGCCCCTGCCAGCGATTAGCAGCTCAATAATTGAAAACTCCACTCCCACCCCCTCCACTGCTTGTGGGCTCTGGGCACAGGGAAAGGGTCAGGGGAGCCCTCAGTTCTGCGGCCCCTCAGGGGCCTCCTGTGGACTCTGAAGGGGTCCTGTCAGCACTGAAGGTCACCAGGCCTGCAGAACACGGCAGAACCAGTATCCCACAACCACTCCCTGGGACACAGGTGGGGCCGTCCCGCATCCCAGCCACCTGGGACAGGCGCCATCTCCTTGTCCCGTGTGGGCCTCACTCAGCCTGGGGTGTCCTGGACTCCCAGTGCTCCCAGCACAGGGCTTGGAAATTAGATCCTGGAGCCCTAATTTCACTTCCTGAGCCCCCAGTGCCTCCCCCAGGCCCCAAGGGGAGGAAGAATCCAGTTGGGGACAGTCCTGGCCCTAGAGCCAGAGACGCTCCTCTCCTCCCGGCCCCTCACCCTCTGCTGCTGGGTCCCCAACCGGGCAACTTAATTCCGCCTGTCACCAGGATGTGGGCCGGGTTTATTTATCTGGTGTATATATGTATTTTAATTTAAAGATCTGCCAAGTAGCACAGCCAGCTCCCGCGGTGTCCCCGCTGCCTCCTTCATCTGAGAGAGGCCCTTCCCGCCACCGCCACCGCCCCCTGAGCCCTCTCTGAAGAGTGAACAGTGGAGAATGAGGCCAGCATCTCCAGGCTTTCCCAGCTGGGGAGGAAGAGCACTTGACTCTAAGTTCACCCTCAAGGTGCTCACTCAGTCACTCTACAAACGTTCTAATTCCTTGAGGCCAGCTGGCTTTGTTGAAGACACTGGGATGGTAGGGAGTAGTGGGAAAGCACCGAGGGCCCTGCCCTTATGGGACTGGTCATTTTGGTCTTCAGGAGCACTCAGACTCTAGCCAGGGACAGCGTCATACACCGGTGGTCAGGGCACCATGGGAGACTGAGGCAAGAAGATGGCAAACATGAGCCCAGTCTGTGAAATTTAGTGATTCCGTGAAGCTCTTTCTTTAAAAAAGAGAGACAGGTTGAGATTGTTGCTCGGTGGGAAGTTCCTGGGCTCTATCCCCAGTGACTGGGTTGGAGAAGTGGGGAGATACACCCAAGGCCCTGCTGCTGCCCTGGGTCATAGAGCCCCATTTGTCAGGGGAACAAAGCAAGGCCCTGGGAACATCAGGAGTGGTAGAGGCTCTGGAGCTGGGTTGACCCACTGTCTGGAGCTCTGCCCTCCATGGGGAAGTGACTGCTGGCTGCCTCTGTCCCTCAGTTTCTCCTCCCAGCTGTAGACAGGGCTGACTGAGCTGCAGTCTGCTGGCTACTTGCTTGATGAATGAGGCTAATTTCACCCAGGCACTCACAAGGGGACCCAGTGGCCCTGCCGTCGTGCACATGAGGCTGGAGGGAAGTGTGTTATTGCCAGCCATAACTCAGGGCTGGGCGGGCCGGTATCTCCCACATTTCTGCAGGGCAGGGCCACCAACCCCTGGCGTGACCAGCTGCTTCTCATCCATAAGCCTCATTGGCCATGGCACCGCCTCCTCTACCAGCCACTGGGCACAGAGACAGGGACCTGGTGCCCATGTGTGGTCTGGGACTGGCCTCCCCCTCCTCTGTCCTGGGCTTTCTCATCTGTGTTCTGGATGGGTAAACTGAGACCCAGAGGGCAAATGTTCCCCTCTACACTGAGGGTCCCACAGGGAGAAGACGTCAAACTGGGGCTGGGAGCCCTGCTCATCAAGAGGAAAAGAAAACCACACTTCCCCATCAGCCTCTTCAGAGACCAGAGCGCACACCCTCATTTTGTAAGAGGAAGCCAAGGCCCAGAGAGTGCAGTTGGGCCCGAAAGAGTGAGATGATAGTCTCTGATCACAGAAGTACAAGGAAGAGCGTACTGGATGGAGGAAACAGCACCACCAAAGCCAGAGAAGGGGGAAAGGCCAGCAGGGGTAGGGGCTGTGACCCAGGAACATAAAGGGACTCTAAGGCTTGGGCACTCTGAGGGCGTGGCCTCGAGGGGGCGGGGCTTTATTGGGCGTGGTCTATGGGCGTGGTTCCAAGGTTCGGATTTTAGTAGCTGTTTCCTATGCGGCGGGGTCATGTGTAGGGGAATGTTCTTTGTGGGCATGGCCTCTCAAGGATTTGGGGGCCCTGTGCTAGCTGAGGGGGCGTGGTTTCTTAGTGTGGTCTTATGTAGGCGAGGCCTCCAGCACTATGGAAGTAGGGAGCCAAGCCAAGGGTTTGAAATGGGGAAGCATGTACAACCAGGGTTTTCCATTCCCAGACATGAAGCAGGAGCCCATTCCCGCGTGTTTCTGGGTCTAGGGTTTAGCTGCTGGAGGTGGGGACCGAGCCTCAGCATCTCCCACCCTTGTCCAAGGGAGACTAGACCACAGGCACCTGGTAGTGTGGACCCCACAGCATGAGAGGGACTCATAAGAAGGTAAGAGCTCGGGAGAGGACGCCTCATGGACGCAGCCTGGAGGGCGTCCCTCGTGCACATCCCAGCCCACCCCAGAATGGGGTCTCCAGCTCAGACCCCACTCCTTACTTCAGTGCCCCGCTTCCTTCCCATTAGGGCCTATCGATTGCTCGCTGGCCTCTGGGCCTCCATTTCCGGATCAGTGGAGATATGCAGCCCCTAGAGACCAATTTCCTTCGTCCTCCGCCCATCCAGGTGGCAGCTCCAGGGGGGAAACTGAGGAAGCAGGGCCGTCTGCCCCTCCTCTACTCTTCAGTCCTTGTCAGCCACACCAGCCTGGCTCTAGCACTTAATTTCCGACTCTGTGTCATCTTGTGGTGATTTATGGTTTCTCTGGGGCTCCTGGGCTATGAACTCTTTTTTTTTTTTTTTTTGTGGGACCAGGGTTCGAACTCACGACCTTGCACTTGCCCAGCAGGCACTTGTGCCTCGGAGCTATCTCCCCAGCCCCTGGGCTATGAACTCTTATTTCCTTCTGTAGCCATATGCCCACCTGTAGCCCAAACAGGGTGCTCAACGCCATGGCTTCATCCCATCTGGGGCTGTAAGTTCCCCAGAGTGTTGAGATGTCAGGTGTGCATTACCTTGCGCTCCTAGGAGGTGCAGTTTTTTTGTTGTTATTGTTTTGTTTTGTTTTTTTCATTTTATGCATTTGGTACAGGGTCTTACTATGCAGCTTAGACTCATAGTGAACCTCCTGTTTTCAGCCTCCCCAGTGCTGGGATTACAGGCCTGCACCACCATGCCCAGACTGCAGTTTGTATGGGATCTTTTCTTTTCTAGTTATGCACTTTACACACACACACACACACACACACACACACACACACACACACACACACACTATAATCCCAGCATTGGGAGGATGAGGCAGAAGATTTGTTTTGAATTTGGAGACCAGCCTGGGCTACAAAGTAAGCTCAAGGCCAGTCTGAACTGCATAGCATAACCTAGTTTTTGTTTGTTTATTTATTTATTTATTTATTTATTTATTTATTTTCTTGTTTCAGAATGTTTTGTTTGTTTTTATTTATTTCCATGGCTGGCTCAGCCTGCCCTGAGGGCAGGGCTGGTGCAGCATGTGGTGCTAGAGATTGAACCGCGGTCTCTGCAGTCGCCCAAGCTTTCCTAAGCAGGTGCTTTAGACCACTGAGCCATCCTGCCGGGCCCCATAACCCAGTTTCAAAAAGACCAAAGAAAAAGGTGGGGGGCCCGGCAGGATGGCTCAATGGTGTAAAGCGCCTGCTTGGGAAAGCTTGGGGGTAGTTTCAGGGACCGAGGTTCGATCCCGGCACCACATGCTGCGCCAGCCCTGCCCTTGGGGCGGGCTGAGCCGGCCATAAAAATGAGTGAATAAACAAATAAAGGTTCTTTAAAAAAAAAAAAAAAAAAAAAAAAAAGGTGAGGGCAGGGAGATAACTCAGTAGAATAAGCGCTTGCCTGGCAAGCTCAGGGTCCTGAGTTCAATCCCCAGTACTGTAAATAAATAAATAAATAAATAAAATAAAGGATCCATAGCAACTGAGACAGACCAAGACAGATGCAAACCCTTGACTTGAAGGAGCTGACAGTGTAGAGGAAAGTGCATGGTGAGCCTGAGGTGATACGTACATGCAAGGGAGAGGACCAAGCTGAAGAGCAAAGCAGTTGCAACTCGGTGGCTTTTCCCTTGAGGTCCGGGTACCAGGCTGGGTACCAGGGGAAAGATTCAGAGCAGGGCACCCCAGGAAATTAGGGAAGAGAAGGTGTGAGTGGCATGCTGACCACCTGTGACTGGCCTTTACCCTGTGGGAAGTAGGGTTGAGGTAGGGCTGCTCCTCCTAGCTGTGTGACAGTCTCATTCCCAAAAGGGATGAATCTGGGGCAAGTCTGTAGCTGCGGAAAAAGAGGTAGTTGGCCCTTACTCCAGGGCTGTGAGGTACATCTCCCCACCCCCAGATGAAGACAGACATGGTCAAAACCCTCTGGGAGGCTGAGGCTGGAGGATCCCAAATTCAAGACCACCCTGGGCCATTTAGTGAGACTCTATCCCCACAACTAAAAAGGGCTGGAGGTGTAGTTCAGTGTGAAGGCCCTAGGTTCAATCCCCAATACCAAACAATAAAGAAAGAAAAAGCTGAATGGGGCTCAATCAACCCTGTCCTGGAAGCTGACGGGTAAGTGTGGTCCCATCCCTAGTGCCACTATTACCAGAGCCCTGGGGATTTGAGGACTCCTCTGCCCCCTGCAGCCTCCCCAACCCCCTGCCCACTGTGGGCACCGACGCAGCAGTAATGGGCTGCGGGAGAGAAATTACTTCCCTTTGGAACCTCCAGGCCGGAAAAGGCTCCACACAGGACCCGCATACTGATGGCGATGGCCCATGGCCACCCATCTTCTGCAGGGGCTCAGGGCTTGGTGGGGCAGAGACAGTCAAGGACAGAGACGTGGATTGCTGAGGGGCATCTGGATGCGGTCCTGGTGGTGGACACCCAGACGCCATTCTCAGGGAGAGATGCCAGACACAAGAGGACTCACAGCATGGCCTCAGGACAGAAAATGCCTGGGACAGGCAGCTCCAGAGGCAGAAAGTAGATTTATGGGTGTGGGGCAGAGGAGGTGGAGGAGGGCCAGGTGCTTTTTTTTTTTTTTTTTGCCAGGTGATATTTAATTGGATATAGGGTCATTATGTAGCCCTCAGACTTAGTGATCATCCTGTTCCAGCCTCCCCAGTGCTGGGATACAGGGGAGCACCACCATGCCTGGTTTAAGTGGCTGGCACAGCATGTGTTATCAAGGATCAAACCTGGGCCCTTGTGCTTGTCAGGCAGGGACTAAGCTACCTCTCCAGCTCTTGGAATTCCTTTTTTTTTTTTGCGGGACCAAGGTTTAAACTTGCACTTGCCAGGCAGGCATTTGTGCCACGGAGCTATCTCCCTGGCACCTGGGCTTCTTTTTTTTTTTTTTTTTTAATTATTTTAGGGGCCTGGCAGGATGGCTCAGTGGTCTTAGGCGCCTGCTTGGGAGGGCTTGGGCAGCTGCAGGGACCTCGGTTCAATCCCCGGCATCGCATGCTGCGCCTACCCTGCCCTCAGGGCAGGCTGAGCCGGCCATAAAGATAGATAGATAAAACAAACAAGGGTTCTGAAACAAGAAAAAAAATTCTTTTAAAAAATTCTTGCCGTGCCGGGCGTGGTGGCTCACGCCTGTAATCCCAGCACTCAGGAGGCTGAGGCAGGAGGATCGGTGCGAGTTCGAGACCAGCCTGGGCTACAAAAGTGAGCTCAGGACCAGCCTCAACTGCATAGCGA
>PVJA010037098.1:0-20598 GCA_004027025.1 Myocastor coypus
ACAGAGTCTCACTACGCAGTTCAGGATGGCCTTGAGCTCACTTTTGTAGCCCATGCTGGTCTCGAACTTGCACTGATCCTCCTGCCTCAGCCTCCCAAGTACTAGGATTACAGGTATGCACCACCACGCCCAGCTTCACAATTGCATTCTGAACGGCAGAATCCTGGCACAGCTCTGCCCAAGGAGCTGCGCTCGCTTCAAGATGGCCCTTAGAAAGGGGACTCATGAGAGTTTCTTCCTCTCATCTACACTTGGTGTGTTCTCACTGAGAGCTTTGATTCACAATAGCGCATGCGTTGTGGAGAGAGCCATGTGATTGTGTGTTGAACGCATGCCCAGTCAGGGTCCTGCGTGTTACTGCTGATTTTTCTCTGCTCCTTGAAATTCCAGTAACTTGTCCTACTTTTGTGTTTGTCTCTCTTTGTACAAGAGGAATTGAGACAAAAAAAAAAAAAAAAAGTCACTTACTTGGTCTGTCTGACTCAAAAGCATAATTCTCCTCTCCAAATTTCTTCACACTGCGAAGAATTACTGAGTCAGACATGGTAATTACAGTCTGTAGTCAACAACCCTACAAAATGAAGCAAAAGATTCATTGCAGTTATTGCCTTTTCTTCTTATTAACCAAAGCAGCCAAATAAAAGAACATTTTGGTTCGAGAAATAAACTTCACTAGTCAATCTCAAGCAAAAGTAGGCTTTAATCTGCTCATAACACAAAGAAAGAGCCTAATTATTAGGAAAGATAAGCAGAAGCCATTAGATATGGCCTTCTCTAGTTGGTAGAGGGACAATGACTTTACATTCATTTGATCTTTCTGCTTATTTATTTTTAATGAGTTTGCATAAAAAACATAAGAAGTGCAAACCAAATGGTGACATTCTTGCGTCCAAGAAGTTGATGAATGAGTGGCGAGTGGCATCTGGTGCTCCTTTGAAAATGCAGCCCAACATAAGAAGGGCTCCCTAGGACCGAGGAAACAGATGAAGAGCAGATTCCAAGTACAATATTAGTATCTGCCGAGTGATGGCTACTATTATTCACAGAGGAAAATAAACTCTGAGGGAAAAACTGCCAGATAATTCCAGAACTTTAGAGTTAGCGTAGAGTTTCTGTTTACTAACTTTCTCTGCTTCAAATGACTAGCAAAAAGGGATTTTTGAGGAAAAAATACAATCAGACCTACATCAATAAAACTAAATGTCTCTTGAAGCTGAAATGAAAAAGAAGTATTAAAGCAAGCAGAGCCCAGAAGAAGCAGCTGTTTTTACCTCAGGTGTAGGAACATGAGATGTTAGCCCTGCAGGGACTAAGTGCCCCACACTGCGTGGGGACAGGGAATCTCTCAATCCTTCTCAGAGGCTGCTAGGAAAGGCTCCTGATTTCACCTAAGTGGAATCTCACAAGAGGAAAGACATAACAACTAAAGAAATAATTGCTAGGAGTTTTAGACCTGATTCTTCAAATTAACATTAAATTCCAAGAATTATCAGAACAAAGAAAACTGAGTCATAACGAGGGGGTAGGGAGACAGCTCAGTAACATAAGCACCTGCATGGTATGCTCAAGGTCTTGAGTTTGACTCCAGGTACTACAAAAAACACAAAACAAAACATATACATTATATTGAAATATTAAAGCATCAAGAATAGGGCCAGCCAGATAGTGGACTAAAGTACCTGCTTAGGCAGGTGCAAGGTCCCTGGTGTGCTGTGCTGGCCCTGCTCTCAGGACATGCTGAGAGGGTGAAAGGCTGAGTGTGGTGGCATACCTCTGTAATCCTAGCACCTGGGAGGCTGAAAACAGGAGGAACAGTATGAGTCCAACCTATGTAGTGAGACCCTATTGACCCTGTACTAAATATATCTTTTAAAAAAAGAGTAGCCAGGCCTGGTGGCACAAGCCTATAATCCCAGCACTCAGAGGGCTGAGGTAGGAGGATCATTTGGACTTTGAGACCAGATTGGGCTACCAAGTGAGCTCAAGGCAAGCCTGAACTACATAGCAAGACCTGTCTCAAAAAGAAAAAAAGAAAAAATACAGAAGAATAAATAAGATGCATGTTAAGAACTGTGAAAGGAGAAAATATATTATCCAAATTATCCAAAAGTAACAGATTGATAGAGGCTTCTCATCACGAACAGACAGTAGTAGAGCATGCATAATGGTGCTTGCTCATGATCCAAGCACTCAGATGGCTGAGGCAGGAGGATTTCACCAAGTTTGCCATCAGCCTGGGCTACATGTAGTGAAGCCAAGACCAGCACAGCACACTGTCTGAGAAAAGAAAAGATTCTAAAAGGCAGCAGAAAGATGCCTTCAATTATTGAAGAAAAGTCAATGTCTAACATAAAATTTTCTACTTGGCCAAATAATCCAAGAGGGTTTGTCACTTACAGGCCTGAGCCAAACAACTGCTAGAGGATGTGCTTCAGCCAAAAGGGAAAACTACCCAAAAGGGAGTCCCAAGAAATAAGAGCCAGCATAGACATTAATAAGATATATCCAACCTGGCCATCAAGAAGTCTTACCTTCAGCCCTTATGTTTCAAAAGGACAAAACTAAAACTTCATGCAATAAGACATGTCTAATATGTTGACAAAACATGTTAAGTTCATTATGAAAATTGATTGTTATTTAAAATTTATAATTAAATGCATTGTAAAATAAATCAAATGAAATTGCAAATATTTTTTGCCTATAAAACTGATGTTGAATTGAGTTCAACTAATATGTTAAAATTTAGAAGTACCAGGACAGTAACAGCTTCCAGATAACAGAGACTAAAAACTGAAAACTACATCAGCCCAACAAAATTCAAGAGAAAAGAGACTAAGAAAAAGCATAATAGAAAAAAATAAGTGCAGACAGTAGACAGTAGATAAAAGAGCAAATGTTTCAGGAATTTTGGTAAATTATGGATATGGAACTAATACAAACTGTATGGATAAATCTCAAAATGATGCTAAGTAAAGGAACAGTTATAAAAAGCCACATACTCTTTGATCTTATGTAAGTATAAGAAATGTCTTGGATGGCAACAAATTAGAGGTAAAAAGAAAGTATTTGCCAAGACCTGGGATAGAAACAGATAATTACATACATATTTCACAGTTTATAATACACATGCACTTTTAATGACTACATATGTGTGTGTGTGTGTTACTAGTGTCTAATCTATTTTTGTTTTTGAAATAATCCAGGCTGGGCTTCAACTCAATCTTTTTGTCTTGGCCTCATCAGTACTGGTATTCAAGGTATGTACTACCATGTCTAGCATTAATCTTTTATTTCTTACTTAGTTTGGTATCAGAATGTGATCTTTAGTAAGAACATTTATAAAATATATAGTCATATGTAAAAATTTGTGTTGGCTTATTTATGGTCAAGGTTTTTAAGTATGTCAAGTATAATTTTAAAAAGTTTTTCTTGGTTGTATGTCCTATATACTGATATTAAGTGAAAGCTTTTATTGATGAAAAGTGACCAAAAACAGATACAGGTGTCTTGAGGATGACAGGAGTGCTCCAAAATTAGACTACAGGGATTTCGTGTACCGCTCTGTCAATATGTAAACTAAAAACTACTGCAGTGTACACTACTGACAAGTGAATGTCATGTTGTAAGTTATACTCCTAATAAGCAGTTAAACATATAGATCATTTCACTGAATGTTTAAAAGTCCACACATATACTGATTATAAAAGACAACTGTCTTAGTTACTCTTCTCTTGCTGGGACAAATACCCGACACTCAAAATTAGGGAAGGAAAGGTTTATGTAGGTCACAGTTACTGGAGGTTTCAGTCCATATTCAGCTGGCTCCAAAGCAGACTCGCACATGGCAGAAAACAACCTTTCATGGTGGCAGCTAAGAGCAAGAGTGAAAGGAGAGGTAGCAGCAGCTCAAGCACCTAACTTCTCTTCCTTTCTTACATTGAAATGAAAATCACCTGCACCAGGGGAGGTGCAGCACACATTTCCACAATAATCACAAATTCCAGAAGCCACCCCATGACTGATGAGGCTTTGGGGGGACACCTACACACAAACCATAACAACAAAACATAAAATCCTAAAGGATGTTTGAAAACAAAGCTATGCAAAGGATATACCAGGCAAATGCTGATATCTGAAAGCTTCTGTGCTAGTAGAAGAAAAAATAGAACCCATATCCAGAGCAATAGCACAGATGTAGAGGAATATATGACTGAAGATGCAGTCCAGCAGGAGGACAAACCCATCTTCAGATTGTAAGCACCTGACAGTCTATGCAACAACACAGCCTGCAGTTGTAGTCAGAGGTTTGAACACATCTTTATTTCAAACTGATGTTAAACAGACAAAATATTAGAAAGTATAGAAGCTTTGAAAAGCGTTCATTTAATATAATATAAATATCAGCATATAAAACTGTAAAATGTATATGTAATTATCTGTTAAGGGAACTACCACAATAATTGGAAAATATGTGAAACAATGATAACAAAAATCCCAAATCCTATTCAATGTGGCCATAAAGATACCCAGGATGTATTCATAAAAATAAATATAATTTATTTTTTTAAATAGTAATAAATGAAAGGCATTTCAAAAAATGTTATAAAGCAAGACAGTGTTTGCCTGATATGCAAGAGGACTTGGACCAAGACTGAACACTAAAAAAACAAGGCGTGACAGGGAGGCGGAGAGTAATAGGACTAATGGGGCGAAAACAGTAGAAAGGATGGCCCGATTCAAGCTGATTCTTGAAATAACTAAAAATTAGGCAAAGTTTAGCAAGAATATTTGAGAAAAGATATATATAAATCACAAACATCCTAGAAAATTCAGGTAGCAGCTGCTGGAGAATATCTCTGCTGACCCTAAAACCCGGGAAACGTAGTAAAATCTAGTTTTCACTGATAAATAGATTTTTATGAGGCTCTGAGAATGTGTCTCCTCTTTGCTTGGTGTTTCCTATAATTTAAGAGCGTCATGGTATTTTGTTGTATTATTTTTTTCCTTATCAATACATGTAGTTGTGATATCTTTTAAAGCTATTCTCCCAGCTACTATCTATAACTTTACAAAAAAAACATACTAACAATTTAATCTGAGTTTCTTCCACTGCAAGAAACCATCATCAAAATTTCTTAATAATTTACAGTAACAAAATTTCACCAACCGACACAAAAAACCAGAGCTAAAAATAAGATTGAATGTTATTTATATTCATCTGCATTTTTATTTATTAAGTTACTTTAACTTCTGCCAAAGTTCTTTAGAACAGATTTCTAAGGTCTTTCAGAAAAATTTTTTTTTCAAGAAGTTTAGGAGTCCTAAGTGGGAAATTGAGATCTCCGACTATGGCCACTACTCCAAGCATCTTCTCTAAGTAATTAGTTACCTGTGCAAATCCCACTGTCGCTCTATGTTAAATGACGTGTGGTCTATAAGCTGCCCAGCACACGTGCTTCTGTTTCCCTGTCCAGGGTTGAAGTTTTCCTTTGATAAAGCTTGTAATCTTATCGACATGAAGCATTCTCTGGAAGTCAGTCTCCTGACCATTAGACACATCAACAGCTTTCCTGCCTTAGAACATTGGCCACAGCCTTCTCAAATATCAGTGGCCAGCAGGAGAGAGAAAGGGCAGAAGATCACAGCCTCCAGAAAGTGATCTGAATAAGCAGTAGCACTGGGCTTGATGGTGTCAATGATGGAGGAGACATAGGGGCCTCAAAGACCTGCCAGATGCCAAGCAAAGGTCCCATGAGTGCAAAACATTGCTGCCCGCCACTTTCCCAAGTGCCTCTCACCACAGATGCTAGAAACACCCATCAAGAGCAGCCCAAGGATGGGCTGAATGTCACCAAAGAGTGGGCTCTTAGCATTGCAGAAGAGAAAGAAAAGAGGGAGGGAAAGAAAGGGAGAGAGGGAGAGAAACAGGGAAGGAGGAAGGAGGGAGGGAGGGAGGGAGGGAGGGGATGAAGGACTAAAGGGTGTCCCTTGGGGCTATTTGAGCCTTAACACTAGGATTTGAGGCCTTATCCCAAGGACAAACAAAGCAGACAAAAGCTCTCAGCCAATAAATAATATGCATGATTTATGCTTTAAAAAGTACTACCCCCACAGCATTACTCCAATAGCTGATGGCACACACCTGCAATCCCAGCACCCAAGAGGCTGAGGCAGGAGAATTGCCATGAGTTGGAGGCAAGCCTGGGCTATATAGTGAGTTCAAGGCCATTCTGAACTGTACGGTGAGACCCTAACTCACAAACCAAAACAAATTTACTCCAATAAAACGGGACTTTGTGATTATCAGTACAAACAGAATTGTGCTTTCGTAAAGCTGTATTTTTAAAAAATCAGTGACATTTTTACTTTTGACAGGTGATTTAATATATTCATCCATTCACAAAACACACATACACAAACACACCACAAACACATATATTTTCAAGGAAATTGAGATATAAAATAGCACTGTTATGAGACAGCAACCAAGAGATATCAGTTTTATATAGGGAGAGTATGACGAAACTATTAATGCCTTCTTTAAGTTTCTGTCTAAGCATTGTAGCATTATGACTCACACAACAAGAGGCCAGCCTTTGATAAACAGGAAACACTGCCCTCCACAAAGTAAAGACTGAAGGGAGCAGTCCTCAGAGGCTATGGCCAGTGGGGCACTCACCTGAGAATGCAAGCTGGAAGGAGCTGGAAGAAGTAGCGGCTCCACCAGGGAAAGTCAGCGGGCCCTGCAAGCTTTTCTGACTCAGTTTTCATCACAATAAAGCACTGAACAGAACTCCAGCCTTTTCCAGAACATTATCTATTTGCCTCTGGGTCAATGACCCAAAGGCCAGACAAAGCACAGTTCAGTGACAGGTGAGCAAAGGTTGGACATAGGCAAAGCAATAACCCCAAACCCAGAGTGCATGCAGCAACCCCTGTAGGGGATCAGTGGGCTCTGGAAAGTGCTGATGAGCCTTGGGAGGAGGGGTGGAGCATAGGGCTCAGCCCACCCCTGGCTCTTTCTGTAAAAGTACTTAAAACTACAAGACAGGGACATCTGTAGACCTTCACCTTGTCATAAAAGCTGCCCCCTGGGAAACCCTTAGGTCACATGTCCGTGACGTGTCCAGCCCAGCCCAAAAGTTTTGTGAAGACAGAGAACCTGCAGTAGTGTCTTGTTAAAAACTGAGGGCTCAGGTGACCACTGTGTTCTGATCCAGTTGATGAACAACCTTGGCCTCTGCTCCCCTGGTACAGCCACGTGTACACAGAAATTAATGATTTTTTAAAAGTTGAAAGTGTCAAACATTCAAGTAAACACAAAGAGCTTTTTCAATGGCTTTGTGCTGCCCACACCCCTTCCTCTCTCCCTTGCTGTTGTTCAACTTTCTATTGTTATCCAAATGCTCTTATATTTTACATCTCTCTCTCTCCTTACCTAAGCTCATCTCACTGTTATCTTCAACAACAAATGATAGCACCTAAGGTTGGTCCCATCCTTGGTGAGCCAGTTAAGAGTTTTATTTGTATCACTTTAGTCCTTTGAGCTTCTCAGTAGCTCCATGCACCAGGCACCACCATCATCATTACCATTTTAGGGTTAGGAAAATCCAAGCACAGAGAGGTTAAGAAATCCAGTTGAGGTCTTGACAGTAATAGGGAAGAAGCTAGAGAACCTTCTGCTGCACTTCTACCGCAACGTGCTCTGAAATGCCGGGGAGGGGACACTGTGCTTCACAAGTTTGCAGAAAGCAAAGTATAAGACGATACTCACAAGGTTAAGTTTCTCTGACATAAGTTTTTCTTTAATATCAGCATATACTGTCTGCCTCTGCTGGATTCTCTAGAGTGGATGTGTAATGACTCAACCCTAGTTTTATATATTGCTATATGCTTTAAAATCTCAGCTTATAGAAGCCAGCAAAGAAAGGCAAGATTTCAGAAGTTGCATCATTGGCACTAGTGTGAAAAGCCCTGGGGATAAGTTGACTTTTAAAAGAATGCAAATATAATTATATTGAGCTTGGCATCCATGCAGACCACAAAACAGAACTTGACTTCATGGAAAAAGAGAGGAGATTTTAGTCTTTCAGGTTCTTCCACTAACAACTAATTTGAAGATCACAATATGCAATAGAACAATCAGTGTTAAATTCCTATTATTTCGTTTAGTGAAATTATACATCATTCCTTTTTTCTTTCTTTCTTTTTCTTTTTCTCCTGTGTGTGTTTGCCCTATTTGCTGGGTTCTTTCCATTCTCCTTCATGGAGTTGTGGTCATTCTGATCCCTCTCTAGAATTTATTTTAGTAAACTATGCAGAGTTGTCTTTGTCGTCATGAAATTCTTTAGTTCGATTCTGAGAAGATCCTCAATAGAAGTCTGGTGCTGTTGTGAAGTCATGGGCACCAGCAGGTAATAGCAATGCTCAGAAGAAAGCCAAGCAGTGAGACACATGCAGCCAGGGCACACGGAAGGAACAAAGGCATTTGAGGCAGGGATGGGCCAAAGGGTCTGCTCACCCACCTGGGCTACGGTGCCTAGCTGGTCTTTCTGGACCAGGTGGTTCCAGTTATAGGGCAATCCCAAGTTGCTGCCTATCCCTTAGGTAGCATCTAGGCTTGGTCATTGCATCTTGAGGCCTTGATCTCTCAGATGGACCTCTAGACAGAGTTCTGATGTCTTGCTTTTTCTGCTGACTACCTTGACAGCCCAGTCCAAATCCCTGACTAAATATTAATTTCTAATTTAGCTGCCTATAATAATTTTATGTTTAAGAGTTAGAGATATGTGGCATGAAAGAAAACACCCATTAGTTAATTTGTATGTATTAAACTTATGTAGTTCTAACTCCATAAGCTTAACTTTAAGGTTTAGACTTACATCATATATATTATATAACATATATAAGTTACATCATAAATTGAGATAATAACTGTTTACTTAACCAGTCATAGGCTGGTTACTGCAAACATTTTATAAACTAGCATTTGATTCAACCTTTATTTTTTTATTATTTTTTTTGATTCAACCTTTAAAACTCAATTTTATTAACCAAATTTTAATAGCGGAAAACACAAAAAGCTAAGTTTACATAGTAATAAAAACCCTTGTACATAAATATAAATTTTTAAGTTTAACCAAGAGCATCTTCAGTGAGAAAATCTTATTGTTTTGTACATAGAAAACTTTACCAACATATGTATAACTTATTAAGTAATTGTTTGGGTGCAGCATCATTAGACCCTGGGAAAATTCAACCAATCACTTATCAACCTGAGAAAATTTTGGTCCAGGTAGCCGGATTTTTTTAACCACAGAGGGGATTTTGTCTAACAATCCCCCATCTAGACTGTCTCCCCTTTAGTTATCTTAACAACTGTTTGAAATAATTTCTCATAACAGTTAATTCTAACCTATTTGTATATCATCTTTAACCAAGAAAAAATTCTTAATTTATTGCACACAGACAAAAATAGACATTGAATTTATAATTTTTGACATCATCTTGGTTACTTTTTGATGGCAGATGGCAGCCAGAGACGCTCACACAAGCCAAGAACAGGTCCAAGCAAGCTTTATTCAGCCAAATGACATCTGACTCTGCTATGCCCCAGTGGGGACTGCTGCCTCAAAGGGACTTTGTACTGAGTTTCTACAGGGTTACCAGTAACCATGGTAACCACGTTACTTCACAGTAATAAGTCCTCCAATCAACATGGCAACTGCATCCCAGGGGCTTTGGCAAGGAAGTTATAAGATTTTCAATCTCTCGCTGTTAGGCAGGCAGGATGTGGTTAAATTCTAGCTTGCCCCATAGTCTGCTTTATCTGTTTGTTCCTCCAGATAACGTCTTGCTCCTCTTTGTGTGGTTTTATGGCTAACTAAAAGGGGAGGTGGTCAGGAGTGAATTTATCCAGGCTCAAGTGACTTCTAAAATGTAGTTCTATAAAAACAAAATAGTCTCTTCTGCCATGTCATTCTCCCCTAGTACAGGTTTTCCTTCTCTAGGACACACACAGTCCTTCATAAGGTGGTGGATCCTATTCTGTAGCATCTTCCGATGGTCCCTTTTATATCGACCCTGAGATGTCCTGCAGTCTCAAATTCTCCATGTGGACAGCACCATTCCTTTGGATCACTACAGTCTCCATTACTGTCTCAACTTAGCCTCTCTTTTTCCATGAAACACTAAGGAAATTGAACTCTGTTAGGACCCACTCACCAGCGAGGGGAATGTTGGCTCGGAAAGTGAGCTAACTTGCAGAGCTTCTGAAAGGCTTTGAACCTCTCGACCCACAAAGGTAGGCCCGTTATCTGAACCTATCATCATGGGGAAGGTTCATCATGGTAATGCACTGGGGAATAATGAACTTCCTCAGGGCTTTTATTGCCCCTTTAAACATGTAACTCTTCAGTCTTTGTGAGGAGTTGCCTTTGTCCAGCCTGGGTAGGTGTACGTGAGAACCAGCAAATAATACTGTTTTCACTAGTAGGCTTGATTTCGGTAAAGCCCACTTTGCTGTCCTCAAATGCAGGGTTCCTTGTCTCCAAATGGCTGGTTGTTGCTGCAAGCAAGAAACTCCAAGGCCCAGAAGAGAGTAGTTAGCTCGGCTTTCTGAGTCAACATTCCAGAGGCAAAGCCTCAGACCAGACAGTTCATTGGATGGTGATGACCACCATGCCTGCCTCTGAACCCCAATGACTATCATGTTACTGCTACTGGAAAACAGGGTCAGGTCAGGACTCTGGAGGAGCGTATCCTATAGGTCCAGCCTGGCTTGATACAGTTGTGTTTAGGTGGCTCCAGAGACATTGACAAAAGAGAGGTAGGGTTAAGGGCCTGAGTAGTTTTTGCTGTTGCTATTTTAATGATTAGTCATAGATCCTCTAACAGAGTCCCTTGGTAGGGCCCAGTCAGTCTGGTTTCCTAGCCATTTACCACTAGGTCTCCTCAGTAGGGTCTCTACTACATGGGGAACAAACACAATTAGCTTTTAGCTCAAAGTCAGTTTATCAGTTTGTTTTTGTTTGTTTGTTTACTAGCATGGCATTGGCAGCAGTAGTGAGCAGCAAGGAGGCGATTCCAGCCACTATGTAATATAGTTTCTTGGACAGATATGTCACTGGGCACTTCTAAGGGCCCAATGTCTGGGTTAGGACACCTCCAGCAGTGCCCTGTCAGTACTTCTATCAGTGTCTGCCAGCAGTATGTGTCATGGCCATTGTTTGACAAAGTTGTTTTCTGTGAAATCTTGGGAAACTTTTATCCTGGTGACTCTCCTGGGGCACACCGCTCACCATAGAATCATTTTTCTCTGTGGTCCTGCAATCTACTTGATCAGGGACTCAGCCAAGCTATAGGATGTAACAGTAGAAGTTTTTTTTTTTTTTTTTTTTTTTTAATCTTCTGGGTCCTCACTAATCTTGGAGGACTAAAGCCAAAGTATTGCTATCCCCTTAGCTCATCTATTTTTCTAATTTTTGATCTCCAACCCTCAGCTGTCAAACATCCAGAAGAGAAGATTAATGACATTCCATTGTAGTGAGAGGAGTGAACTTAATTATTAAAATTATATCTGAGTATTAAGCAGATAAAATTGAAATGAAAAGGATAGCCAAAGGAACCATTACTTCTTACCAAGCATGGATGTTTTGGCAGTTGAATCTCTGTGCAATGTTAGCAGACAACAATTATAGAGTTTTACAAAGAAAATTTAAAATTAAAAGCCATCCCCATTAATGTAACATAACAATTATGATGACATTTTGTGGCACACTTAAATTTCCATGCTGGAATAGAATAGCTCTTTTAGTCACTCATCCCTACATGGTACCTAAGAAGCAAATTACCTAATTTTCTGTCATTTAGTAGGATGTCACGAAAGAAATCCGTACCATTGTCTGGGCTATTTGACATCTAAGCACCTGTAAATGTCCTGGCACATAGATAGCATATGCACCATACGTGGTGTTTTATTTTTAAAAAATTATCATTTGACTGGTGACCCATGTTAGCTTGACATGAACCTATAGAGATAAGAAACTAGCATCTTTAAGAAGCAAAGAACAATCAACAAAGCTTAGGGTGGGTTGTAATGTGTTACTTAGGGATTCCAGAAAACCGGGATTTTAAAAAGGTGGGTAACAGCTTATCCTGATGGATGTCTCCACCCTTACTTGAGATGTTGGTGATTATCTCCTCCCCTCCTTGTAATCCTTTTATTTAACAATTGTGAGCCAGGCGTGGTGGCTCATGCCTGTAATCCCAGCACTCGGGAGGCTGAGGCAGGAGGATTGGTGCAAGTTCGAGACCAGCCTGGGCTACAAAAGTGAGCTCAAGGCCAGCCTCAACTGCATAGCAAGACCCTGTCTCAAAAAGACAAAAAAAAAAAAAAAAAAAAAACCAATTGTGTGAACTGAGCGTCAAACAAATAGTGAAGGTCAACAGAAATTATAGTCCCAAATAAAAAGGAGATGCTTCTGGAGCTCTGGGCTCACTTTGAAGGAGGCAGATCTCGTGAGACCTCTGAAGCTATATTCATTGGGTCTTCTCATCGTTTCTTTCAGCACCAGACCATAACATGCAACATGAACCTCTTACTATAAATATAGAAACCACAAGAGAAAGGCAGATGTCTACAGATGCCTAGCATTTAGAAACAATCCTTTTGTATTTCAGAATACTGTACATTTGGAGGATATAAATGCAAGTAATACACCTTGAAATTAACAATAATAAATTACCATTTTTAAAGAAACACAACCTTTTGACAATGTCCAGGGTAAACACGTCACAATGATATATTTCAAACAGTATTTGTTAGGGTGTCTCCCATAAGGCTATGGATGACAATGTCAGGCACAATGTCTCCCCTTTTGGCATCGTGGAAAGGGTCTATGCATGGGACCCAAACCCTCCATGACAGAAGCATTGTTCCCTTGACCTGCTGCAGTCACGGTGACTGTCCCACTAGATCCAGCAAGAACTCAACAATTTTTTTCTAATTTGTCCCATTTTTCTGCAGTTAAGACATTTTATATCACTCACCACTTGCCTTGGTAAAACCATTCATGGCCTGAGGCATCTTATATGGTTCAGTTCCAACATCCTGACAAGTTTGAATATGTGTCCTCAGATTGCTGGTTGATTTTATAAGATTTCAGGCTTGCTTGCAGCTGCAGCTAACATTTGCACAGGCCAGTTGTAGAATTATGATGTCTACATTTTTGAAACCTGTCTGTAAATGGTTGCTGGTAATACAACCACAAATCAAGCAAAGGGTTTCTTAGGGCCATGAAGGATGTGTAAGAAGAACTTCACAGGAGTCCCATCTTTTCAAATAGTTACCCGCGCCCTTTTAGTAAACCTGCCAGTTATGAATATAGCTCATCAGGACCTTGGAGCTGATCCCCAAGGAGAGCATAGCGTCCTGTTCCAGAAAGCATCCTTTATGTCTAACACAGTATGTTATAAGGTTCTGTATTGGGAGAGGAAAGAAACAATGAGAAGACCTGATGAAGGTAGCTCAGGAGACTCACTGAGATTTTGTCCCCAGTGAGCAAAGGACCTCTGAAACAACTCAGCTTTATTCAGGATCGTCAGCGTGATCTCGTGCACAATCACCCCAGCAAAGGAGAATCATGTGTTCAGGCACTAAGGTGACCATGGTCTCATCAAAGTAAAGGAGGGCCACATACTTGGTCATGAGTGCAACCAAGATCTCCATCAGCCTCCATCCTAGGGTTCACTCAGGAGTCAACCACTAGCACTCCAAGAAAGGGAGAAAGCAACAAATAGAGAACCCACAGGTGAAGCTGCCCTACCACACCTGCCTCTGGGCCCCATCCATCACACTCTGCCTCTTGAAATGCCCATCAGGCTACAACAGTATACCAGGTCTGGGTAGGTGGAAGCAAACTGGGCAGAGTATAGGGGTTGGGTACAGCAGGGTGAAGGGTAACAACCAAAGCATTGGTGACTCCTAAATCTTGAACCAGGTAATATTCATTGATTCCAGGCCCATGGACAGGAAAGAAAAGTATGTTCCAGGGGCACTGACCCTCTCTTAGAACATGTGCCTTAAGGAGCCTCTGAATATGACGCTTAATTTCTCTTCTGGCTTTCATAGCCTTTGGGTACTATCTCAGATGAGTCAGCTTTACATGCTCCATGAATCCTACTATCACCAGGACCATCTGAGTCACCAATCCAGGGAGATTGTCTTCTGTCCAAACCTTGAGAAAAAGCTGAGTCCAACTATCTCAGATGAGTCAGCTTTACATGCTCCATGAATCCTACTATCACCAGGACCATCTGAGTCACCAATCCAGGGAGACTGTCTTCTGTCCAAACCTTGAGAAAAAGCTGAGTCCAACAGGGGAGAGCAGATTGTTCTCTGGCAATGGAATCTAGTAGCTGATATTTTTTTCTGCATACATAAAGAAACAGTCAGGACCTGAGCCTCTTGGCTCTAGGGAGGATTCTTCTCTCATGCGTAAAATAGGTTCCTGAGGAATGAAAGAACTTTGAGCCCATAGCTTAGGAAGAAGATCTCAGCCCAGAAGGAAGGAACAGTCAGGCATAAGGACGAAAGAGGGGCTGACTACTTCTCATCCAAGCTGAACCTGTCACAGCTCACAAAAAGAATATGCTGAAATCTGGCCAGTTTCTCCTTAAATATGTACATTCTGGCCCAGAAGTGGGGTTATCAGCTGGGTGACTACTGAGAGATCCATGCCAGTATTACAAAAAATCTAACAGGTTCCCCCCTACATTTGCAGTTAATATGAGTTCCCTGGGACTGAGAGACAGGGACCCATGACCCCATCATTCCGAAACTTCCCCTGAATCCATCATAAATGTTCCCTTTTGTCCTTCTCTATAAGCCTTGGGCATTCTTGTTTGAAATGTCCCTTCTCCTTGCAATAGGCATGCTGGTCTGGATCTAGAGGAGTGGTGCATCCTAGGCACCTCTAGTACCTGACTAGATGATGCCTGACTAGAGCCTTTCCTCTTGAGATTCCTTCTTGTAAACTGCCACCACTGCCTTCATTTGTTCTTGTTTGAGTTTCCACTTGATTGCCTCTCTATTATGAAGCACATTTTGGTCAACCTCAACTGAGACAAATTCATTCCTACAAACCCTTCTCATCTCTGTAGCTTGTGGACTATGTCAGGGGCTGACTGAGCAACAAAAGCCATGTTGATAGTATGGATGTTCTTGGGTGCCAATGGATCCATTGGAGTGTATACTCAGTAAGCCTCCATGGAAAGCTCGAGAAACAGTTGGCCTCTGAGGCATCTTCACTATTTTGTTCCCCCAGTGTGTCTAACCACACTTGATCTTATGCATGTCACTTTCAAAATTCAGTCTCTCTCTCTCTCTCTCTCTCTCTCTCTCTCTCTCTCTCCTTGAAAACAGAATTAGCATCAGCTGCTGATGGTCATCCCAATTGGATCAGTGACTTCTGAACATTCATTCCAACAGGGTAATCAGAACCCAAGGCTGTTTTGAAAAAAAAAAGGGGCTTCTGGGTCTTCCAATTATGTAAGTCACAAGTACTAAAAGAACTGTAAACCAAGAAATTCTGGACTTTTCCTCCCATCCTCCTGGAATGGCAGTTGGCCATAAGGGCAGAGCAGGGACAAGGTCTGATGAAGACTTTTCCTCATCCTATGAGGAACAGTCTGCCATAGGGTCTGGGTAAGGCATGAGACGGGACAGGGATGTAGAAAGCTAAGCTTGTAGAATTGCCCTCCTCAGGGGCTGAGGGCAACACAGAGGACTTTGTTTCAAAGACCTCTATTTATCACCAAAACTCAAACAGGTAATCCAGAAGTGCACATCCTAAGCTACTGGGCTAATGCCCAAATCTCACAGTCAGGAGTCTATATAGGTGAACAGATCTAAATGCCCAGGGTTTTTGGTAGCAGCATCCCATACCCTACTGGCTTCCTGCAGCTCAAGCATTCTCTCATCCAATCTACCAGCAGTTCAAATGAGAGTCCAAGACCATGGTGACCTAAAATTGCAGGTGTATTTAAGAAAACACAAATCACACTGACAAACAACGTAGTCTCAGGGATTATTTACCATTCCTGACTATTAATTTGAGAAAAAAAAAAGTTTAGAGTCCACAACTGACCAAATTCAGAGACAAAATTCTGACTAAATTCTCAGCCACACCGAAACCAAGAGACTATTGCATCTGATACTCTGGGTCTACAGCAACTATCATGCCTGGCGTCTTGATGCACACCACAGTTGCTCCTCTTCCTCTGCTCTTCATTGTTTTCTGCCAACATGAACTACTGTCATTTGCCTCGGAGCCACTGGAGCATGGACTGAAACCTCCACTAACTGTGAGCTTCATATTGGGTATTGGTATTTTGTCCCAGCAATGAGTGAAGCAACACAGAAGCTTATCTAGGTTGGGATGGGGGGGACTCAGTTATTTCATCTTGCAGTTGTAGTGTCTGCCCTATAGACATCTCTGCCACCCAAAGATTGAGTGCTAAGATGGAAAGGCACCGGGCTTCCTCAAATAAGGACCTTTCCCCATGAGAGATCTCACTGGGTCCAAATGTTATGGCAGATGTGGCAAGAGACACTCACGGGGGCCAAGAACGAGTCCCAGGCAAGCTTTACTCAGCCATGTGGCATCCAGAACTCAACTAGAATTCAATGGGGACTGTCAGCCTCAAAGGGACTTTATATAGGGTTTCTATACATTTACCAGTATCCATGGTAACCATACTACTTCATTATGGAATTTCACGAAAAGTCACAAGGTTAACATTAACCAGCAGTTTTATTCATCAACAAGTTCCCCAATTAACACGCTAACTAGGGGCCAGGGAGAGAGCTCAGGGTCATGAGTGCCTGCTTGGCAAGCGCAAGGTCCTGAGTTTGATCCCCAGTCAAAAAAAAAAAAAAAAAGAGAGAGAGAGAGAAACATGACAACTATATTCCAGGAACTTTTATAAGCAAGTTATAAGATTTACAGTTCTCTGGTGTTAGGCAGGATGTGGTTAAATTCTAGCTTGCCCCATAGTCTGTTTTATCTGTTTGTTCCTCCAGATAAAGTTTTGCTCCTCTTTGTCTGGTTTTATGGTTAAGTAAAAGAGGAGATGATGAGGAGTCAGTTTATCTAAGCTTAAGTGACTTCTAAAATGGAGTTCTATAGAAACAAAATCTCTTCTCTCATATCAATCAGTCTAACTACTGGGATGGAAACATGTGAACAATCTTTAAAATAACTCTGTTTTTACAAAATGACTTACTTTAGACTACTGGGGACTTGGGAGATAGCTCAGTACAATAAATGCTTGCCTGAAAAGCTCATGGTCCTGAGTTCTATCACCAATATCACAAAGAATGAATGAATGAATAAATAAATAAGCCTACTGTTAAGCTATGTAAACCAAAAACATTTGAGCTAATATCATGAATGTTCTCTTATCTGTAAGGCAACCTAAGCAGAAAATATATTTGAGGATTTGCATCTAGAGACACACACATTAGTTTAAATCATATATAACCTTTATGCTGACAATCTCTATGGCTTTTTATTTGTAAATCCCATGTGAGTTAGAGGTCTCTCTATAGACAGACAGACAGACAGATAGATAGATAGATAGATAGATAGATAGATAGATAGATAGGTAGGTAGATAGATAGATAGATAGATAGATAGATAGATAGATAGATAGATAGATAGACTGTTTTGTTTTGTTTGTCGTTTTGAGACATGGTTTCACTCAGTAGTTCAGGGTGAACTTGAACTCACTTTGTAACCCAGGCTGACCTTGTGTGTGTAGTGATCCTCCTGCCTCAGCTTCTTCAGTGCTGGGATTACAGGTCTGTGTCACTATGCCTGCTTCAAAGTCTCTTATACCACCCCCCCATAACTTTTTAAGTGGATTTAGCTATTTTTAGAAACCTAGAAAACAGGGATTTTGTGCATGGCAGGGGGAAGCCAAAAGATCCAGAGGGGGAAAAAATAAGAGAAGAAAATAAAATTAATTCGACCTCATAAAGTTTTCACAAAGCAGATTTAGGTAACTTACTCAGTTTAAACAGATGAACAAAAAACTCAAACACAGAAACAAATTACTTTTAGATCAGAGTATACTTTTGGAAATATTGGCCAAGTTGAGCTATAGTTGCAATAAGCTGTTGTAGCTTCTTCATACACTGGCTAGTCAGTGCTTTGGGATGACCAGTCAGTGTAGACATCTCTCGTGGTAAGCTAACACTAGCCAGAAGGTGAGGCAAAAAGGCATCTTCACCCAGGAAGGCAAGGACTGCATGATAAAGAGCTACACGGATAGCTCTTGCCTTAATCTTGAAGGGGGCTTGTAGGCTTCACAGAGCTCTGTGTGGTTTTAATTTAGCCACAGTGGACAGCCAGAACTGTTCAGTCTAGGTGAGGTGTGAACAGAGACTAGGCCATGAATTTGGGAGCTACGTATGTATTTTAAAGAGTGAGGGAAGCCGGGTGTGGTGGCCCACACCTGTAATCCCAGCACTTGGAAGGCTGAGGTAGGAGGATTGGTGTGAGTTCTAGACCAGCCTGGGCTACAAAAGTGAGCTTAAGGCCAGCCTGAACTGAATAGCAAGACCTTGTCTCAAAAGGGCAAAAAAAAAAAGAGTGAGGGAGTCAAAGAACTCTTTAGGCTTTATTTTACTTTGGTGTAGATGTCCACCCATGATAGTTTTTTTCTTGTATTTTGTTTACAAGATATTTCTTAAGTTTGACCTGGTCCAGTGCCACCAACCACAGACTAGAGGTGTTTTAGGAAGTGGCCAGTACATCTATGCCCCCTTTCTCTTGATCGCATGACCCATTGGGTTCACAGTAAGCTAAAGACTCTTTTTCACCCTCAATTAGCATTTAGTTTTTTGTGGTTTGTTTGTTTGATTTTTGGTGGGACCGAGGTTCGAACTCATGACCTTGCACTTGCCAGGCAGGTGCTTGTACCATGGAGCTATCTCCCCAGCCCCTACAATTAGCATTTGTAATGCAGCAATGTAAATCACTTTTCCTGTGCAAAGGCAAACAGTTTTGGGAGCTACTTCAGTTGGGCCTCCGGGAGAGAGAGAGAGAGAGAGAGAGAGAGAGAGAAAGAGAGAAGCAGCTCAGCCATTGCCATTTTACTAAAGTCTAGAGAGCCAAAGAGTTTTAAAGCTAACCTCCAGTGAGTTGGAATGGAGAAACAATCTGGGGGCCAAGGGTGGGGGTGGGGCCCTTAACTTAAGACTTTTGTCCTAGCAAAACTGTTCCAGGGAATCTAGAGGATTATTGTGTTTGCCTATTTCCAGCCCCATAAATATACCAAGACATAATTGAAAGGAGTGAGGGGGGGGGTCTATCTTAGTAGCAGAGAGACAAAAGTCTAAGCTTGTATTTTAACTCTTAATGGAAGCTTAAAAGTGGGCTCTAACAGTATGGCCCCAGGGTATTTTGGGTCAAGGCTACCAGGAGATCACAGAAAGAGTTGTACCTCTCATCTCATGGAGGAGTCCAGGTAGGGAGAATAGATGAGCAGAGATGTTTCTATTGGTTATCAAGTTGGGCTGTCGCAATCCAGCTTCCCCTGAAGAGCCTTTCATGCCCACTGGGGAGTTACCCTAGCTATGTCCCCACTGCTGTCCTCTCAGCTTTATCTGGATCCATGCAACCAGAGATCTGTCTCAAAAGAAATCCAACTGCCTGACTGGCCAACATTCCTACTGGCTTGGGTGGATGGGGAGGTATCCAGAAGGACTCGATAAACCTGTCCTCCGCATTAAGAGTGGCAGTGCTCTAAGAGTGTTTAGCTGCAAACATTGTTTTTTAGAGTTCTAAGAAAAGCAGACAGGGAGCTGGGGAGATGGCTCCGAGGCACAAGTGCCTGCTGGGCAAGTGCAAGGTCGTGAGTTTGAACCCCGGTCCCACAAAAACAAAACAAAACAAAAGAAAAGCAGACAAAGTTTGTGTGTATGTGTGTTCAGCTATTCTGCCACACTTATGCTTTCATGGAGAAGAAGATGCCCTGTGTTGGTCCCCAAAGATGTATCAAGACTCCTTGAGATTTTGGATCTTTGTTTTGATATGTTAAATTTTTTAAGCCTTGATTTTTAGTTTATTTTAGGTTAACTATTTAGGGCTTGTTCCCTACCTGTGTATCTTTTCTTTTTTCTGCTGGCTTTATGAAGAGTGATACATCTGCAGAGTTGTGAGTCATTGGGAAAAGACTTCCAGAAGAGGGAGGATTTGAGGTATGACAGTTTATAATGCAGAATAAGCCAGGTCAGAGAACATACTCAGACAGCCTAGAAAGGAACATGATAAATACTGGAGAGGGAAGAGGCTGGGTGTGAGCAAATGCAGGCAGGCAGAGAAGGGCTTTCAGTGCCAGCAGGAAGTCAGTCAGGTTCTGATAAGTTTTATGCTTCCCTTGCAAGGTTAGTGATATCAAAGTAAAATGATCATAATCTTAGCAAGTTGTCGTTTACTCACCCAGATGAAATGTATTGATCTCTATGCTATTTGTCATCTTCCATACTCAGGCCTTGGTCAAAACATATAGGCTGTGTTTTTGTTTTTTTTT
>PVJA010037099.1:0-20592 GCA_004027025.1 Myocastor coypus
GAGAGAGAGAGAGAGAGAGAGAGAGAGAGAGAGAGAGAGAAGATCCACATAGTTTCCATCCACCAGGTGGCTCCTAGTGTCAAAGCCTTGGGTCCAGATGAGCACATACCTGGTGGCGAGGACGGCCTACAATGGAGGGGAAGACAGCCCGGGGAGCATCGTCTCCTGCAAAGCCTGCCTTGCACAGGCCAGAGCCATTGTCACACACGAGTGCAGTGGTTTCTTCTTCACACATGGTGAGTGTGGCTGAGTGAACTGTGGGCTGGAGCACCTTGGGAAATGGAGGAGAAGACAACTAGTCAGCCATCAAGCTGGATGCAGTCTTCTTGACTTTGAGGCCTGACCTCTCCTGCAGACAGGATCCAGTTCCAGAAGGGACTCTCACTCCCTGGTAATTGGCCTCTTCCCTCTACCCTGATGTTAGGGGCTGAACTGTGACCACCTGTCAAATTCTTACTGAATTCCTAACCTCCAGTACTTCAGAATGTACCTGTACTTGGAGATACGGTCTTTAAAATGGGCAATTAAATTAAAACAAGGGCATTAGTTCCATATAGCTGGTATCCAACGAACTACTTCCATAGACATTTCTATAAAGAAGACATATGACACAGATCCACCCAAGGGGGGGCCAGATGAAGACACAATAAGAACCAATCATTGATAAACCAACAAGACAGGCTCAGGAGAAGCCCAACCCTACCAACTCCTTGGTCTCAGTCCTCTACCCTGCAGAACTACAAGAACGTAAGTTTCTTTTGTTTTAAAGGTCTCTTTCTTTCTTTCTTTGTATTGGGAATTGAATTCAGGGCCTTACACTTGCTAGGCAGGTGCCATGCCGCTGAGCTATGTCTGGCCCTTCTTTCATTAAAGGCACCCACCCAGTCTGTGGTATGGTAGGTCTACCAAACTAATACCTCCTTTTAAAGACTTGAGATGGGTATGAATTTTCAGCCAGTGGAGAGACTTGAGGGTTAGGAAAGGAGCTGAAAAATTTTAAGGGGCCAGGAAGATAGCTCAGGGGCACTTGCCTGCCTGGCAAGTGTAAAGTCCTGAGTGCGATCCCTGGTTCCACACACACACAAAAAAAGTAATATGGCTAACAAAAGATTATTAAAGAACTCTTGCAGATCACAAAAAAGTAACTAGCTTTACTATGCCGTGATACCCAGTAGCTGAGCTATGTATGGTGGTAGATGCCTATAATTTCTGCAATGGGGGGGTGCCAAGGGAGGAAAGTTGTGAGTTCAAGGCCAGCTTGGACTACATAGTAAGAGCCACCTCAAAATAAAAAAAAATAAAAAAAAAAAAAACAGAAAAAAAAAGAAAATTTTTGTTAGGAATATAGAAAAGAAATTGAAAATACTCAGCAGAAAGTGCTTAGCTTCACCAGGTATCAGAGGCTGTCAAATAATATGACATTACCTTTCTTTCACCCATTATCTTGTTAAAATTCAAAGCTTTATAACAGGTATTGGCAAATGTGGGAAAGTGGGTTCTCTTTAGGGAAACACATGACTTACAATTTGGAGCTATCCAAATATTCAACTACAAGCCGGGTGTGGTGGCTCACGCCTGTAATCCCAGCACTTGGGAGGCTGAGGGAGGAGGATTGGTGTGAGTTCGAGACCAGCCTGGGCTACAAAAGTGAGCTCAAGGCCAGCCTCAACTGCATAGTGAGACCCTGTCTCAAAAAGACAAAAAACAAATAAACAAACAAACAAACAAATATTCAACTACAGTATCCTGCTGTACAGGATACTGTACAGCAGAGAAGAGCGAGGTGGGGCCATCTGGATAAGCATGGGTAGATCTTTAAAGCATTCTGCTGAGAACAGCAGAATGGAATGTACAGCATAAAACCATCTATGTGGCTTCTTTTAAAAGCATAAAACATTATGAGGTGTTTTTTCATGATTTTTCAACTTGTGGGTATAACTATAGAGCAAAAAGTTCTGAAAGCACACCTTCCAGACCAGGCACTGTAAGTACCTCAGGGCGTGTGGTGGGGGTGCTGGGAGTGGAGCTACTGGGCTACATCTGTGATTGTCTACACTTTCCTAGGAGATTGTATTCACTTGTAGTTCACAGAATAAAAAATGAACAACATATCATTAAAGAAGGAAAGACACAGGAGTTATGAGGAACAGTAGAGACCTAGGGGAAAGGACCTTGAAGAGGAAGGGGTGGCCTGAGAGGAATGGGAAGGAAGGAGCCAGAGGACAGACAAGTTCTGGCTTCCAGTGCTGATGACTGAATCAGGATGGGTGTGATGTGATGAAGGAAAGTAATTTTTTCAGCATCTGTGGTACTCTTCCCTCTCTCCTTTTTTTTTTCTTCTGAGTTAAAGGCAGAGTCTGATGATTCTTGACCCTTGGTGATGAAGGATGAGAAACAGTAGAACCTTGGGAGACCTCGTAGCTGGAACCTCAGAGGTAGGGCACAGATGGGGTGGCAAGGGCCCAGTGGAGGGGTGGGGAAGACAGACTTTTCTGAGGCCCAAGGAGAGAGAGAGGTGACAGAAGGAAAGAGAAAGCATCTGTGAAGGAAGAAGGCTGAGGGGGTATCATTCATGCTCCGCTGACTGAGCTAGCCGGGTGTGCTGAGAGGTGTTCAGAACACGGTTCTGCCCCAGGGCAGGAGAAATGCTGTGGAAACCCAAATAGCCTGCGGCTGCAGCTAAACAGCAAAGGGAGATGGTCACTGGCCTGCAAATGCAAGGTCAGGAAGACAAAGCCAGGTGGAGCAGCAGCCTCCGACTTATGGTTAAAGCAAAGCTCCCAGGAAGAGGCAAGTCTGCTGCAACTTCCTAAGCTCAGTTTTGCTTCAGCACTGTTGGTCCTCGGAAGCCCTGTAGCTTAGGAAATCAATCCCATCTCTCTAGCCTGGCTCCCAGGATGTCCCTGTGGATGAAGCCAAATGGCTGAGCAGTAATACCTGAAAGCATATTTATAGCTGGCTGAATAGTGTCACCAAAAGGTGTTAATTAATGGGTGAATGTCAACCCATGATGAGTAAAAAGCTGTTGCTGTGGAAGATAAACCAAATGAAATAATGAAAATAAAATGGGGAAAAGCACCTTCATAGTAGCTTTGTTTAAAATGACTACAGTTGGGTCAAGTGTGGTGGTGCACACCTGTAAGCCCAGCATTCAGGAAGCTGAGGCAGAAGAATTGCTAAGAGTTCAAGGCCAGCCTGGGCTATGTAGTGAGTTGAAGACCAGCCTAAACTACATAAGGAGAATCTGTCTCAACAAACCAAAAATAAAATAAAATGACCAAAACTGAAGCTGGACATGGAAGTACATGCTTGTAATCCTAGTACCTGAGAGCTAAGGTGGGAGGAATGTGGCAATTCTGAAATCAGCCTGGGCTACATAGTGAGTTCAAGGTCAGCCTGAACTACTTGAATTACATAGAGAGACCTTGTCTAAAAAAAAAAAAAAAAAAAAAAAAAAAAAAAAAAAAAAAAAAAAAAAAAAAAAAAAAAAAAAAAAAAAAAAAAAAAAAAAAAAAAAAAAAAAAAAAAAAAGAGAGACCAAAA
This sequence comes from Myocastor coypus, assembly GCA_004027025.1. Lineage (NCBI taxonomy): Eukaryota > Metazoa > Chordata > Mammalia > Rodentia > Myocastoridae > Myocastor > Myocastor coypus. The sequence goes on from PVJA010037099.1 coordinate 3,544, forward strand.
TAATAAAATAATAGAATGACCAAAATTGGAAACAATCTCAAAGGTGAAAAAGGATACTGAATGAATAAGTTGTTACCTCTGTACAACGGAGGATGCAAAATAAATAATGGCACGGAAAAGATGCAAGCCACTTTGTTATGACTTATGTTCAGTGTTTCTAGAAATGTATTTTTAATTTGAAAAATTATAGTCTTTCATATATGTATCTTTGATCTCTACAACAATCCTGAAAGGTTTGAGATCCTATTTTATATGTTTGGAGACTAAGTGTCAAAGAAATTAAAGGGCTTGGCCAGAGACCTCCTAGCCAGAAAAGGCTGGGTCGAGGCATGGCATCCACCCAGGACAGGTCCAGATCCTGAGCTTGTGCCTTCCCTATCACTTCCGTGAAACTTCAGTCATAACTTCTCCATGTTTGGTATTTGTGCTTTTGCCCATTCCTCTGGAACTGTTGGCAGCAAAACAAAGGGGTCTGTGTCCTTTCCTCTCTCTGAAACTCTAAGCTCCTCCTTTGCCAGGACCAAATGTCTGAATTGATGTTTATAGCGTTAGCACTTGGCCCAGTGCTTAGCACACAGTAGGTGCTCAATAAACACCTAGCAATCCCATCCCTAGCAGCCCCTACAGCCCTGGTCTGTTCTTGTCTTCTGGGACCTCTGAATGCTTGATTTGGAACCACACAGGCACAGTCTCACAAAGTGGACAGCAAACGGCTAAGCAGGAGGTCTGAGAAAGACCAGCCTCCCAGCAGAGAAGCCAGGAGGCAAAGCTGCACCTCTCAGGCTCTCCTGATCTTGGTCCCCTTAGTAGCCCTCTCTCAAGCGTGATTTCTAGTTCAAGCCTCTCCGGTCTTTCAATGAACCCTTTTCTCTCCCTCCTGGTGTCCCCTATACATGAAGATTCAGAGACCTGGACTTTGTTTCCCAAATAGCAGGACTGCTTAGACAAGCTGCACAGGGGCTTCAAGCTGTCAGCACTACGATTCTGTGGCACTTCAGGTGCTTTAGATCCACTTCTCTGAGGCAGAAGCAAAAGAAAAGTGAGGGCAGGCAAACAGGTGAGAGCTGGCTGCCTAGGGCCTCCGTGGGGCCCCACTGGCCCAGGGAGAGCGCCTCTGCCCTGGACTCAGGCTGCTGCAGTGTCCCTGCCAGCAGCAATTCTAAGCCATCCTCAGCTCTTTCTGGTAATTTGTGGCTAGTCTTGAGCAAGTCAGCTGAACCTGAGCCAAAGTCACTGCGGTTTCCTGGGGTCACAACCACTTTGCACTCGTGGGAAGCTGAGGAATTTTTCTGGCAGTTCCAGCATGTACCACATCTGGGCTTCATTGAGGATCTCGTGGGGTTAGAAACTCAGCTTTTACTATTTCTCCCCCAGAGGTAGCCAGAAACCAGACATAATGAGTGCAAATAATTTGCTCACTTAGCCATCTCCCTGGCCTCCCTCAACTCAGTGGGAGGACAGACAAGCTCCAAGTCTCACCTGCTCATCCACATGGGACAAATTCAGCTTCAGGCCTCCTCTCGTCTCTCCTTTCTTCACTTTACCCTCCCTCCTGGCACACCTTTCCTCCACAACTGTGTCCCTTCCCATCCCTGCTAGGGAAATGGAAACATTTCCGTAACATCCATATTGCAAGATGACGGGTCCAGTGAAATACTGGAAATGAAAATGCTGTATAAATTGCAAATCAGAATAGGCAAACTCAGGCCTATTTTCACAAAACCCATGAGCCTAAGGATGCTTGCTAAACGGTTGAAAAAAAGCAGTAATAGAGTATGGCATCTGAAAATCACAGAAAATTCAACTTAGTGTCTATAACCAAAGTTTCATTTAAAGACAGAAAGCCCATACCTTTCCATATTGTCTAAGGCTGCTTTTGTTACAAAAGCAAAATTGAAAGTAATTGTGGCAGATTTTCAGGTTTTTGAGGCCTACAGTATTTAATATCTGACCCTCTGAAAAAAATATTTGTCAACCCTGTTGCAAGGGACCAGAAGAAACTCCTTGTCAATCTTGTCCTTTTCTGTTAAAACTGATTGCCAGGATGGAGCTTGTCATATTGGAAGGAATTATATGATCTACTTCGCAAAATGAATGACTACTGAAGTTTGCATTTACGCTAGTTCCCAAAGATGTTTCACTTTAGTAGAAAGTTTTAGCTCCAAAAGGAAAGCCTGTGCAGGGTGGAGTTTCTAACATTAGTTGGGGACTATCTATCTATTTATCTATCTACCTACCTGCCTATCTATCTTCAGGATACCAAATGCTCCCCAAAGGCCTACATGTTAAAGACTTTAACACTCTGTTAACACTCTGTTTAACACTCTGGCATATCAAAAAGGAGGTAAAATCTTTAGAAGCTGAGCCTAGTAGGGTGTCCCTTGGCTATCACGGGTGTGCTATTGAAGGAGAATTGGACTTCTGGCCTCTTTCTCTTTGGATCCCTGGCTTGTAAATGAGCAATTCTTCTCAGCATGCACTCTTGCCCCAAGCATAAGGGCCAAGGGATCATGGCCTGGAGACTCTAAAATTGAGAAGAATAATAAACCTTTTCTCTCTATAAGCTAGTTATCTCGGGTATTTTGTTATAGTGATGGCAAGCTAATATACATAGGATCAGAAAGTCTCACAAAGAGAAGTTATTTCATGAAAAGTAATGGCACAGAGGAAAATTCTAACAGTACTCTAGTTGACTTTTTCAGACTCACATGCACCTCTACCTCCCTTGTCTCCTGAGCTCAGCACACATTTCTAGGACTGCTCCCCTCATTCCTGGCTTCTACCTGGAATTACTATCAGAGAATCACTGCACCCACACCCAGCACCCTGCTATCTCTCTCCTCCCTCCCAGCTGACCACCAGCTCTTCTTAATCTTCCTCTGTGCCATTGATGCCACCAGCTCAGATCTTCTGCACGGAGCCATACCACTCTCGCCCCACAGCTGCCAAAGCAGCCCCTTCACAGTACAGATCCCTCACTGCCACCCTCTGGGTTAAGCCTTTCTGCGGTGCCCCATTGTTCATTCCTTACTTCAGCACACAGAAAGTAAAGGACTCATGCTGCCCACACCCCTCAGATTTTTCCCCATTCACACAATCCATAGTTCTCATCTGCTTGTCTATCTCTTCCAGTGATTGCAGAAGCTCCTACACAGTCCCTCAGGGACAGCGTCTTACATATAGGAAGTGCTCAGTAAATACAGGTGGACAAGACAAAGGGAAGCAAGAAAGGTCATGATGTCAAACTGCCCATGCCGGTATCTGGAGCCTCTCAGGTAGAATTTCACCTGTTTATAGTAGGTTATCCAGTGCTGCCCATCTCTGCCTCTTTTCAATCCAAAAGCACTAACTCAAAGTAAAAACCACATTCAAATAGTATGCAAAGTGTGTTGCCAGACCAGCAGCCTCAGCTTCACCTGATAACCTGAGACTTGCTAGGAAGGCAAATTATTGCCCCTCCCTCTGGCCTACTGAATGCTTTTTAGACTCTGGGTAGGATACAGGACCATCTGTGTTTTAACAAGGCTTTTAGGTGATTCTTTAAGTTGTATAACTCAGGCCCAGGCCCAGCCCCTGGCTTTGTTGAGCTGATTACTATATTTTATATGTCTGCTCTTTAGAACAGAACTACCAAGTGGATCCTGCTAAAACTACTCCAGAATTTTAGAGATGAGAAAACTGAGGCTGAGGAGATAGCTTGGTAGTCTAAGTGCTTGCCTGGCAAGCACAAGGACCCAAGTTCAGTCCCATGCATCACATGCTGTGCTACTGTGTAGTGAGACCCTGTATCAAATAAAATTTAAAATAAATAAATAAATAACATTCCCTTGAAAGAAAGAAAGAAAACTGAGCCCCACTCCATAGCTTCAAAAGACAAGCAGGCTGCCTCTAAGGTCCTGTACCATGAAACAAGCATGCTTCAGCTGTTAGGAGGTGCTAGTGGCTTCTGACCATGAAAGTGGTAGTGGTCCCTCTGTTTAATTTTTCCTTGGTTCTTGGTGCATGTATATCTACATGTGTGTATTTTAGGGTGAGGGAGCAATGACCTTGGCAGGTGGCTTCACAGCTGGGTGTCAATTTACAGATAAATTGCTTCATTGTTGTGGGCTTCATTGTCCTCATCAAAGGTCAGTCAATGAGCTGTTTCCCAAGTTCCTTCTAGTCCAAAAACTTAGTGATGCTACAGGACTCTTGTCTTTACCATTGTCCTTTTCCTCATCCCACAGTGGTGCTAGAACTTTTTTAGACTGAGACAATTCTCCATTCACCTTAGCTAAGCACAAACCAGAGGATGGAGAGACCCAGTAAGGATGGAAGGAATTAGCCTCCTGTTGCCAGTCTGCACGTCTCATGGACACCAGGATCCCCAGTGCTTTTCCTCACACAGCTTAAGAAGAAATTGTTTCTCTGCCAAGTATCTGCTCCCTAGGACATCCTCCCAGACATTGTAACCCAGGACAAAGGAGATCTGGGTAAGCAGGACACCCAGAGACTGTAGGCACCACATCGCAGGTCCCTCCTGGCCTTTGAGGAGGGAGCATAATTTTAAACCATCTGAGCTCCAGGATGCACCCCAGGACAGAAAGGCCTTTTCCAGGCAAGCAACAATGTGCTTGCAGGCTCAGCCGCCACCAAGGGGCAGAGCCCCTTGACACATGACCTGGGCCAGCATGACAGAAGCCAGGCCAATCTGGAGGCGCTGCCAGCACCCAGGAGGCCAGGTAGCTTCAGAAAGGAAGAAGTTGCAGAAGGTGTGTAGTACTCACCAAGGGTGTGAGAGGTCCTCCTCCTGGGAACTGAGAGCTGCTGTATCTTTGGTAGAAATACCAGAGCAATATAAAACCCCAGAGGCGGATCTTCTTTAAACAGAGTCCCTAAAAAGGCCAGCTGACGGTGTGTAAGCAATATTACCATATAAGGTGGTTTTCTCAATAAATTGGCCTTGGCGGGGTGTGGAAGAAAGGGTGGGTAGAGTGAATTATCATTTGAAAAATGTATGCAAAAGGATTCGAGTGGCAACAGCCCTGGTGCTGGTAGATTTGTTCCTTTTATGCTGCACTTGCATAAACAAAACTTACACCAGGCCTTATAAGCTGCCCAGAGCAAGTCCAGACGCAACTCTGCTCCTGGAAAGAGAACCATACCAAGAATGGCAGTGGGCCTCTGCCGCCCACACCTCCCTCCTTGGGCTTGCTGCCCACTGCTTTGGGGTCTGCCTGGGACACTCATGCTGTATCCCCAGCTCAGGTGCAATTATGCTTTTTCTAGTGCAAGCCTGGGACAACCAAAAGGGGAAAGGAAATGTCTGTACTGGAAAAAAAAAAAAAAAAATCCCATGTCCCCTGTCACTTTCTACCTTGGCTTCCCAGATCACCTAAGCCTCTTCTGGAACTTTACTCACTGCTGCTAATTCTTTTCCTTTTTGGGATCCTTCTATCAGTCCCCAATTACTGGGAATTATAGACAAGGACCTGCCTTGGGCTGAGACACGCCCAACAAGACTCATAAACCTGTAGACATTTCCACAGCCCTGTGGTTTTTCCTTGTCTTTTTTGTAACTTGTGACTTCTCCCTCAGTAGCTGATAGTGTGGGGCGTATGCTACCATCCCAGTGCTGCACACCTAAGCCCGACTAACATTACCAGTTGCTTATTAGAGATCTCCATCCAAGTGATTCATGGCTCTTCCAGCTCAGCTATCCCAAGCTGACCAAGTCTCCCTCAAGTGCAAAGCTGTGGCACCTTGGGGGTTCTCACTCTCTCTCCAGGTCCTTCCTCTCAGTCCTTCAAGCCAGAAGACAATCATGCAAAAAGTCTCTCTTCCCTTACACCCCAGTAACCAATGGGGCAGCCTTCCTGGTTCTGAGCTATGTTTCCTCTAGGTCTTCCTCTCATTCCAAGCTTAGGCTCTGGGCCTGTTTGGCCTGGAAGTGAGACACAGCTTTTTGCTTGGCTTGCAGGATCCTGCTCCACTTTTAAACCTAGCTGTTTCCAAAGTCTGGGTCCACCAGCAAACAGGGTGAAGCATTCCTCTGATGTGGGCAGATGTCAGAAATGTAGCTTCTCAGGTTTCATGTAGACTATTGAGTCAGAAACTGCAGGAAGCTCAGTTTCCAGAGTTTTACAGGCCCCAGCCCCAAACCACCCCTGTAGACCCTGGAAACGTACCCTTCTGTGGAAGAATTATGCACTGAACACCACCTATGAGTAGGGACTACAGGTAGTTGTGATACAAAGGAACCAGTGAACAGGGGATTCCTAAACCAAAGGCCCAAGGCACTTGCTTCTTTCCTGGTGCAAAGAACCCTGCCCTAAACATTTCTTTCTTAACATTCTTTTATTTCTTGGTTTCAAACATTCAACAAAAAATTCAAAGAATACAAAAATATGCATATTAGAAGAAAATGTCTCTGTATTCCCACACAGATCTGAGTCAGAGATGGTCATTGTTAATACACTGGTATGTGTAGTATTTCAAACGTTTGTTTTATAAAAATTGGATTGTTATCACATATTTTTACCACTATTCTGAAAATTGTCATGTTCTCTTAATACTCTTAGATGTCTTTACAAATCAGCTTATACAATCTTTTTGTTGTTATTGTTGAGACTTTTGTTTTCTTTGTTCTTTTTCAGTACCAGGGATCGAACTCAGGACCTTGGGCTTAACAGCAGGTGCTATACCACTGAGCTCCTATCATCTCTCTTTAAGTTACTTATATTTGGGAGTTTCTCAGGTAGAGAAACCATACAATATTTGTCTTCCTGTGTTGGATTACTTATATCATTTTCTTCTTTTTTTTTTTTGTCCTTTGAGACAGGGTCTCACTATGCAGTTCAGGCTGGCTTTGAGCTCACTTTTGTAGCGCAGGCTGGTCTCAAATTCACACCGATCCTCCTGCCTCAGCCTCCCAAGTGCTAGAATTACAGGCATGTGCCACCATGCCCAGCTCATTTTCTTTCTTTTTATTTTTCTCAATGTATTTGATACAGGGTCTCACTACACAGCTCAGACTCTCGACTCATAGTGATCCTCCTGTTTTCAGCCTCCTCAGTGCTGGGATTACAGATGTGCACCCCACACCTGGACTCATCCATTTTCTTTTTAAAGACTTACATTTATTGTTATGGTTTGTGTCTAGATGTTCCCCCAGAAGCCTCATGTAATTTTAGATGGAGCTTTTCAGAGGTAGCTGAATCTAGAATGGGTGATTTGTGGATTAATACTGGAATTACGAGGGTTACACCTGCCCTAAAGTGGGTAGCCTGCACACAATGTAAAGGACAGAAAGAGGCTTGTTCTCTCTCCCTTCCTCTTCCCTCCTCCCTGTTCCCTGTCTCCCTCTCTCCTTGTCTCCCTGTCTCCCTGTCTCCCTGTCTCCCTCTCTACCTCTTTCTTCATTTCTTCTCCCTCTCCTCCTCTCGCTCCCTGTGGCTTTTTGATGTTTTTCACCACTATGAATGATTCACCCTCTGCCATTTGCTACCCTCCCTTGGTGCCAGCTGATTATGGACCAGAACCTCTGAAAACTGTGAACTAAATATACCTTCCCTGCTTCAACTTCAGGTATCAGATATTTCATCTCAGCAACCAGAAAAGTACCTAAGACATGGTACTCTACGGCTAAGTAGGCTCCACCGAGATGTCTCCCTGTAGTGCTCAATCTGGTCTAGAACTCAAGGGCTCAGGCCACCCTTTTACCCCAACATCCTGATTAACTGGGATTACAGATGTACTGGCTTAATGATGACGTTCTAAAAGAAGAACTGCATGATTGAGAAATAACATGTGAAATACTGATGGAAACTGACAACTTGTCTTCTGAAGTACCAGTTTACACTCCTGCCAAGAGTGGGAGAAACCACTTTCTTCACCTGGTTTCAAGCTCTCAGAATTAAGGCTCCCCGCTTCATTAACAACGTTTGCTTATTACATTTAGAAGCATGCTAATCTCCATATGAACCATCTTATAATTGTTTGGCTCTTTTCTTAACTATAAAATAATATGTGATAGTTTAAGAAGGGAAAGAGAAACATGAGCGTGAGGTGCTCACATCTGGAGCTGTTGCCTTCAGTGGGCAGCGAGTTGTGTCCATGGCTGTGAGCTCTGTCTGTCCTTGTGCCCAAAGGAACCATCTGAAATATTGGCGATTTTTCATGTTTTTAAAATATTTTGACCGGTCTGAAAAAAGAAGCAAGCAGTATTTTCTTGTTTCAAAATTAAAATTTGAAACTATGTGTAACTACTTTAATGTGAAAGAATATTCACATTCATTTGTTTGGACTCATAGTGAAATTCCTGTTTTCAGCCTCCCCAGCATTGAGTTACAGGAGTGCACCTCTGTGCCTGGTCTTGGTGGCCTGTTCAGCAAGCCCAGGGGTGGGGCTGGCATGTGGTCCAGCACCTGTGTTTGCCTAAGCAGGTGCTTAATCTGCTGAGCTAGCTACCTGGCCCTTAATTTGTTAACTTAAAAAAATTATTTCTCTTTGAGAATGCTTGGTTTATGTTTTTGTGAATTTCCCTATTGAGTTGTTTGTCTTTCTGGGTTACAGACTTGTTTGCATACCATATTAGCGATATCATAAGTCTTTAGTCTATTACAAGTATTGCAAATTCTTTCTGTTTAACATTTTGACTTTTGATATGGTCTGATAGAATTCATCTTAATGAAGTCTAATCAAATGTTTTTCTGTTTTGAAGCGTGTCCATAATATTATTAGGAAGGTTTACACTTCTTTTTTATTATATTATTTTTAAAATATAAAACAGTACATATGGTACATATTATCAAAATAAGAATAGCAAATTAACAATAATTGTTGCATCACATATTTTTATCATCAGATTTTTTTTATCTTGTAAGCCAATCATTTATTTGAGAGAGTATAGCAGTAACTGAAGTTACATTAGAAGCAGCAGCACAAATCTAAAAGACAAGAATGACAGGTATTCCAAGTGTAATTTTAGTGCTACCCATTGCTATCCTCAGTGTGAAAAACATTTTGCTGTTTCTTAGGCATCCTGTGCATATAAGTGCATGATTTTTTCTCCTTCCATGTGTCCTATCTTTTCTGTTTGCCATCACTTTGTTACACTTCTTTTTTAATTAAAATAACTTACATTGTTATAAAACACATAAAATAATACATTCTATCTTTAAAAATATTTACTATCACAACCATCTTAAAATTTACAGTATTGTACTATTTAGTATATTCGCATTGTACAAAACAAATCCTTGGACAATTTTTACCTTCCAAAGTTGAAATTCTCAGGGCCCAGCAGGATGGCTCAGTGGTCTAAAGCTCCTGCTTAGGAAAGCTTGGGTGGCTGCAGGGACCACGGTTTGATCCCAGGCACCACATGCTGTGCCAGCTCTGCCCTCAAGGCAGGCTGAGCCAGCCATAAAAATAAACAAACAAACAAACAAAAATTCTGAAACAAGAAAAAAATAAAATAAAATAACTAAAAAAAAGCAAAGTTGAAATTCTCCTTCTTTATTTTTACATTTTTTTTTTACAAAAACAGAAAAAATAGAAAATCTAAAACACTAGAAATGATTCAGAATTTGACAAAACAAAACAATAGGAATTCAACAATGGTTGCTATATTGTCTTCTAATTAGTTGTTAGCAGATATAAGCATGCAAAAATAGTCAAAAGAGTCATAAGAAATTAGAAAGGAAAGGAAAAAAATATAAGCATTAACTGCTTCTTTCAATAGACCAGCAGAAATCAGTAGCATAATTATCCAAGCTGTCTTCTATATACACACAAATACATCTTTTCCTTTCCTCTTTCTTTTGTCCTTTTCTTCACCCCAGCTATTTTCTTCCATTTGAACAGATGCTTTCTGTTCTACAGTATCTTTTGTACCTTTCAGATTTCATTTACATTTTCAGGTTTTTATTAAAACAATACAATATTTATACATGGGGGTCTGATTTATGGTGCTTATTAGTAAGATCTCTAGCTGTATGCACTTACTTACAAAAACCTTCAATTTATCTTTGTTATAGCTGAATAATACTCCATTATGTGAAAATGCCACATTTTCTTTTTACCTTTTCTTCAATTGATGGGCATTTGTGTTGTTCCAAAGATTTAGCTACAGCAAATGGCACTCCTATAAACATGGGTGCACATATATCATTGTCATATGATGTTGGCAGTTTGGGAGAATAGCTGGGTTGAGTGGAACTGCAATACTAACTTTTTGAGGGATCTCCACACTGATTTCCATGATGATTGTACCAGTCTACACTGGTACAACAGTGGAGAAGGGTCCCTTTCCCTCCACTCCACCCCCAGACACTCCAGCCTTTGTTGTTAGTTGACTTTTTTGTGTGTATTTAGTATAGAGTTTACAGACTAATAGTGATTATTCTGTTTTCAGCCTCCTAAGGGCTGGGATTACAGTTGTGTGCCACCATGCCTAGTCTCAGTTGCTATCTCAGTGTGCCCTGGGGATGGGGGTAGCATGGCACACCAGGGATAGAAACACAGTCCCTGTGTCTGCCTAAGCAGGTATTTTAATCCACTGAGCTATTTGGCCATCCCTTGACTTCATGATGATAGCCATTCTTTCTGGGGTGAGATGGAATCTCAGGGTTTTGGTTTGGTCATTTCTCTAATGACCAATGATGTTGCACATTTTTTTCATATATTTATTTGCCAATTGTAGTTCTTCATCTAAGAAGTGTGTATTCATCTCAGATTCCCATTTTTGGATTGGGTCTTAGAACTTTGGGGGCCTGGTTTTTAAAATTTTTTTATATGTTCTACATAGAAGTCCTTTGTCAGAGGGACAGTCAGCTAATTTTTTTTTTCCCAATTCATGGGTTTTCTTTTTAATCTGGTGGTGATTTTTTAAAACAATTTCAAAAACATGAGATCCTAGTTATTTATTCCTTCAAATATTTCTCATGCAGTTTGACTTTTGTTTATGAACTCTCTACCTACCCCTATGTCCTTGATATTTCTACCTACTTTCTCCTCTAGTAGATTTAGTGTTTATATTTTTATGTGTAGATCTTTGATCCATTTTGACTTTAGTTTAGTGCATGGGGATAGACATGAGTCTAGTTTTATTCTTTGGCATGTGGAAAGTCATTTTTTTCCCAGCACTTTTTATTAAAGAGGCTATCTTTCTTCCATTGAACATGTATGCCCCTTTGTCACAAATAAGGTGGCTGAAATGTGTTTTTAGTTAGGTTGGCATCTTCTAATCTGTTCCATTGATCCTCAAGTCTGTTTTTCTTTTTTCTTTTTTTTTTTTTTTGCGGGACCGGGTTTGAACTCACGACCTTGCACTTGCCAGGCAGGCACTTGTGCCACGGAGCTATCTCCCTAGCCCCCTCAAGTCTGTTTTTCCTTTTTTCCCCCCAGTATTATGGTGATTTTATCACAGCAGCTTTCTAGTATAGTTTCAAGTGAGAAATTGTGATGCCTCCTGTCTTTCCTTTGTTACCCAGGGTTGCTTTCACTATTCTAGGTCTCTCCTGGTTCCAGATGAACTTTAGGAATGTGTTCTCTAAATCTGTGAGGAATAGTAATGGCATTTTAATCAGGACTGCATTGAATCTGTATAGCAATTTTGGAAGTATGGCCATTCCACAATGTTGGCTCTTCCTATTCAGGAGCAAGGAATATCTTTCTATTTTCTCAAATCCTCTTTGATTTTTTTCCAAAGTACTGTAATTTTCATTGTATAATCTTTTACTTTCTTTGTTAAACTGATTCCTTAGTCTTCGTTTAATTTTACTATTATTATTATTATTAATTATTATTACTATTATTATTTTGTCTTTTTGAGATAGGGTCTCTCTATTCAGTTCAGGCTGGCCTTGAGCTCACTTTTGTAGCCCAGGCTGGTCTCAAACTCACACTGATCCTCCTGCCTCAGCCTCCCAAGTGCTTTTCTTTCTTTCTCTCCTTTCTCTTCCTTCCTTCTTTCTTTTTCTCTTTCTTTCTTTCTCTCTTTTGTTCTTTTATTTTAGATGTTTTTGTGAAAGGCATAGTTTCCCCAATTTCTCTTTCTCTCAGTACTTTAGTTATTTGTATACAAAAATGCTTTGATTTTTGAGTGTTGACTTTGTATCCTGCTATACTACTGAATTTGATTATTAAGTCTACAAGTCTCTTGGTGACTACTTCTATGTAGAGTACCATGTCATCTATGAATATGACAATTTCAATTCTTCCTTTCCAATAATTATTTCTTTTATTTCAATCTCTTGCTTAATTGCTCTGGATAATGTTTCCAGAATTATATTGAATAAGAGTGGCGACAGTGGATATCCTTGTCTTGTGCCCGAGTTTGAAGTGAAGGTTTTCAATTTTTGTCCATTTAGTCTGATGTTCACTGTTGGTTTATCATAGATTGCTTTTATCAGGTCAAGGTGAAGACTATCTATTCTGATTTTGTGTAGGCTTTTTATCATGAATGATAAAAATCATTTTTCAAAAGATTTTTCTGCATCTATTGAAATGATCATGTGAGTTTTGTCTTTGTCTCTGTTGATGTGGTGTATTACATTTATTGATTTGTGTATCCTGAACCATTTCTGCATTCTTGGAATGAATTTCTCTTGGTCACAATGTGTAATCTTCATCTTCTTTTCTTTTTGTGGTACTGAGGTTTGAACTCAGGACCTTGTATTTGCCAGGCAGGCACTTATACTGCTGAGCTATATCCTCAGCTCACAATGTATAATCTTCTTGATGATCAGCTGCATTCTGTTTGCTAGTATTTTACTGAGGATTTTTGCAACCATCTTCATTACAGAAACTGGCCTATAGTTTGAGAGAATAGCTTCATTTTCAATTTCATCGAGAAGAGTTGTCACTAAATTTTGTCCAAATTTCTTGTAGAATTCAGCTGTGAATCCATCAGGACTTGGGCTTTTATTTGTTCTTTGTTGGTAAGATTTTTATTACATCTTCAATTTCATTGACTGATATTGGGTTATTCATAATTTTTGTATCTTCTTGATTCAGTTTTGATAATTCATATCTAGGAATCTGTCCATTTCTTTTGTGTTTTCAATCCTGTGAAAATGAAGATTTCTGAAGTATGTATTGATAATTTTCTGAATTTCCTTAGGATCTGCACTGATTTCACCCTTTTCACACCTTATTGCATGAATTTAGATTTTTTTCTTTCCTTTTTTGATAAAGTTGGCTAGGGATTTATCAATTTAATTTATTCTTTCAAAGAACCAACTTTTCATTAATTCTTCTTTATTTTCATTGTCTTCATTACATTAATTTATGCTCTGATATTTATAATTTCCTGCCTTCCTTGGCCTTTTGGCTTGACTTGCTCTTTTTTTTTTTCTAGGAGCTTTAGGTGTTGAATAAAGTTGTTTATTTTTGCTTGTTCTTTTTTCCTGATTTAACAATTTAATACAAATTTTCCTCTGAGCGCTGTTTTCATTACATCCCACAGGTTCCAGTAAATTGTATCTGCACTTGTGTTTGTAAATGTTGCTTTTTTTTTCTTCTTTAATTTTTATTTATTTATTTATTTATTTTTGATGTAGGGTCTTGCTATATATTTCAGACTCATAATGATCCTCCTGTCTCCTCAGCCTCCCCAACACTGGAATTACAGGTGTGCCACAACACACCTGGTTTCTGGGACCAGAGTCTCCATGCTGTACTGGGGAATCGAACCTTGTGTTTGTCAGGAAGGCACTTAAAGGGCCTTGTTTCTCCTCATCCTTCTTCTTTAATTTCTTCTGTGATCCATTGATTGTTCAGGGGGGTACTGTTTAATTTCCAAGTGTTTATGGAGTTTTTGTGAATAAATTTGTCAATAATTTCCAGTGTCATGGCATCATGGTCAGCTAATATGCATAGGATAATTTCAATTCCTTCCCATTTATTTAAGCATGCTCTATGTGCTAGTGTATGGTCTATTCTGGAGACTGTCCTGTGAGCAGGTGAAAAGAATGTGTATTCTGATGTTGTGTAGAACGCTCTGTAAAAGTCTACTAAGTCCATTTATTCACAAGTTTGATTTAGTTCTGTTGTTTCTTTGCTGATTTTTTCAACCTAGTTTATCTATCTCTTTGTGACAGTGGTGTGTCAAAATCCCTCATTATAATTGTGCTATTGCTCATTTGATTTTTCACATCTGTTAAAATTTGTCTCATATAGTTGGGTGCTCCTACCCTGGGTGAATATATATTTATCATTGTTATGTCTTCCTCTTGACATTTTCTCCTAACAAGTATGCAGTAACCTTTTTTATGTTTTTTGGTCATGCTTCGTTTGGAATTCACATTGTCAGCAACCAGAATAGCTACTACTACTTTTTTTTTTTTTTTCCCTAGGTCCTTATCATATGGAATATTGTTTCCTATTCTTTGACTTTCAGTCTGTGAATTTCCTTTTGAGTTAAAGGTATTTCTTGTATACAGCATATTGTTTGTTTTTGTTTCTTGATCCACTCTGCCAGTCTGATTCTATGGATTAGTGTTTTGAGGCCATTTACACTGATTGTTATAATTGATATATATTGGCTTATTTTTGTCACATTGTTTTCCTGCTATAGTAACCCTACTTTTCCTCACTGCTTAATTGCTTGCTCTGCTTGTTGGTTTCTTTCTGTCATTGTTCTGGAAGTTGTGGGTATTTTTGTGGTCCTCTTTTTAGCATATCTATCAGTACCTTTTGTAGGGTTAGTTTGGTGGTCATGAATTTCTTCAGTTGTTCTTTGTCATAGAAGTAATTTATTTATCCATTAAATTTGATAGTTTTTCAGAGTACATTAATCTGATTTGAAAGCTGTTTCTTTCAGGACTTGAAATGCTTCACTCCAAACTCTTCTTGATTTGATGGTTGAGAAATGTGCATGTGCTGTGATTCTGATGGCTTTCCCTTATAGGTAATCTTCTTTTCTCTCTAACAGCTTTTATTTTATTTATTTATTTATTTATTTATTTATTTATTTAGTCTTTTTGAGACAGGGTCTCGCTATGCAGTTGAGGCTGGTCCTGAGTTCACTTTTGTAGCCCAGGCTGGTCTCGAACTCGCACCAATCCTCCTACCTCAGCCTCCCGAGTGCTGGGATTACAGGCGTGAGCCACCACGCCCAGCTCTAACAGCTTTTAGATAATCTGTTCTTTTGCTTAATTTTGGGGATCTTGATTACTATGTATCAAAGTATAGATTTATCTTGATTATGGCTAATTGGAATTCTATGTGTCTCATTTCTCTACAGGTCAGATTCTTTTCTCATGCTTGGAAACCTTTTAGTTACTACTTCTGCAAATAGTCTTTTTTATGCCATTTGTGCTAACTCCTTTTTTATTGACACCTATCAGTTTTATGGGTTTTTGTTGTTGTTGCTTTTGACCTTGCACTTGCCAGGCAGGCACTTATGCCATGGAGCTATCTCCCCAGCCCCTATGTGGTTTTTCTTTGCATTATTTTGTAGTTGTTGAATTGTTGTTTGTGGGTTTTTGTTTTTGGTACTGAGGATTGAAGTCAGGACCCTGCTGAGCTATCTTCCTGGCCCCAATTCCTTCTTATTTTTAAGAGATCTTTCCCTTCATGGTTGCTAGCAATAAGGATGTTGCCAGTTTCATTCAAGTGATTTTGCCAACTTTCAATGAAATTCTTATTTTCCCAGATATCAGTTTGCATCTGCTGTATGCATTCTAATTCTTTGCTGTGTTGTTCATTCAATGTTTCTAATATTTTTCTATTCTTCTCTCTTTTTTATTTATTTTTTATTTTTTTAGTCTTTTTTGAGGCAGGGTCTCTCTATGCAGTTGAGGCTGGCCTTGAGCTCACTTTTGTAGCCCAGGCTGGTCTCGAACTCGCACTGATCCTCCTGCCTCAGCCTCCCGAGTGCTGGGATTACAGGTGTGTGCCACCACGCCCGGCTCTTCTCTCTTTTTTAAAAAACTATGTCTTCATTTATATGCACTGAGCAAGTATGTCATAATTTTCATCATTTCTTTTTTTAACTGAGAGAATATTTCTAATCATATTTCTTCTATTGCCTGATGGAATTGTTTCTTTACTCTAGTTGCTATCACTTCAGAAATCTTAGGTGTGTGACTTCCAAGTTCTTCTAGATTCCTGTCTCCTGGAATTGTTCTGGATGGGCTGGAGGTCTGAGATTGCCTTTTCTTCCTTCATTTTGATATTTTTAAAGCTTCCAGTGTTTACCCTGACTCAGGAGTAATGGGAGGGGGGAGGGCACTGGCCAGATAGGCTCCTGTGATAGTGGGGGCATGATGTAGGCCCACTAAAGCTCCTGCTGCCTGGGATTCAGTGTAGTTTTTGCAGTGGTGGAGGAGGCAAACTGCACTTCAGTAAGGTTCCCACAATGATGGGGTGGTGATCAAAGCTCTGCAAAGCTTTCCTGACAGGGAGACAGGAAGGATAGGGCTCACAAAGTCTCCTACATTGGTGGTAGGGGAGAGGGGCTGCAGCTCAGTGAGGCTACCACAATGGTGGGGAAGGGCAGAGTTCATCAGGGCTATGTAGCTATCTGGGGCTCAGTCTGCCTTCCACATGGTGGTGAGGTAGGCTGCAGCTCAGCAAGGCTCTTGCCACAGTGGGGGTGGGCCCAAATTTGAAATCCTACACTCATTAAGTGATAACTCCGTATTCTCCCTTCACTCATCAGTCAATGACAACTATCATTCTATTTCTTTTTACACTTGTATGTGTTTGTAATACATAATGATTACCATCATCATGGAAAGTAGGTAATGTACAATATTTATTTTATTTTTTTCTTGTTTCAGAAATTTTGTTTGTTTATCTATTTATTTTTATGGCCGGCTCAGCCTGCCCTGAGGGCAGGGCTGGCACAGCATGTGGTGCCGGGGATCGAACCACAGTCCCTGCAGCCGCCTAAGCTTTCGTAAGCAGGCACTTTAGACCACTGAGCCATCCTGCCAGGCCCCAATGTACAATATTTTTGATTCCTTTTTAAATCTCCTTCCCTCTCCTCCCCTTTTTCTTTTTCTTGCATATTAGTCTTTTTTTTTTTTTTTTTTTTTTTTTTTTTTTTTTTTTTTTTTT
>PVJA010037100.1:0-20640 GCA_004027025.1 Myocastor coypus
TATATATATATATATATATATATATATGTACACACACAATATAGTATGTATCTGGTATAGGGTCTAGAGGGTCTCACTACACAGATTGGATTTGTAGTGATCTTCATGTTTTCAGCCTCCCAAGTGCTGAGATTTCAGGCACATGTGTTACCACACCCAGTCTCATTCTCTGTGTCAGCATGCTCCTGAGGTGCAGCCAACAGGCACACTGGGATAAAAGTCACTGTTTTGAAAGTGAAAAGCAACCCCTGTTCTGGATCTACACTAAAGCAGCGAAAGTGATGTTCCTTGTTTGTGACGATGAGGGCCGCAGAGGAAGACTGGCTGAAGAAGACCTCCATGACTTGATTTGTTTCAGGGGTAAAAGGAGGTAGAGCTACATAAGAAATCACAGGAAGGGGCCACATTTACTAGAATGTGGCAGTATAGCTCTGAGGCATTTGCTGAAGAAATGATAAACATGACTGTGGAATGTCATGCAACCACAGCCTGGATTGCCTGCAAATGTGTGCATAATTGAGAAAAACAGCCACGACACTGACACAAAACATTTTTTGTATTATACCATATATTTTATTTTTTATTTTTAAAAGAGTACAAATCAGAATTAAAGCAGAAAAAGTTACAAGTGATACAGATTTTCACTTAACAAATATGAATTTCACAGTATTTGTTGTAATACTGAATGTGTTCTTCCAACCAGTTATTTATATTAACACATATATGTATGTAAAATTGGAAGAGAGAAAAAAAATACCTAA
The DNA here is from genome assembly GCA_004027025.1 of Myocastor coypus. Lineage (NCBI taxonomy): Eukaryota > Metazoa > Chordata > Mammalia > Rodentia > Myocastoridae > Myocastor > Myocastor coypus. Next base: position 762 of record PVJA010037100.1, read on the forward strand.
GAAATTAAGAAAAGACAAAGTACAATTGAAAAATAGATACAAAACAATTAAAGCATTAACTATTTATTTCCATAGACCAGCAGAAATGTACAGTAGTTGTTGAAAGCATCCTGCTTACCTACATAGATATGTCTCTTTCCCTCACTCCCCTTCCTATCCTTCTCAACTCAGTAACTCTTTTGAATAAGTTCACTCCCTCTTACCAGTGTCTATTACACCCTTCAAATTACATTTTCTCACACTAAGGAGAAAATATGATGCTTGCACATGCAGGTCTGATTAATTTCACTTAAGTGTTCTCTAGTTGCATCCATTTACCAATAAAAGACTCAAATTTATCCTGTTTTATAGCTGAGTAATACTCTATTGTGTAAAAGTACCACATCTTCCTTTTCCATTCTTCAGTTAATGGCCATTTAGGTTGTTTCCAGGATTTAACTATGACAAATTGCACTGCTATAAACATGGGTGCACATACATTGCTGTGGTATGAGGTTTTCAGTTCTTCTGGAAAAATACCCAGTAGGGGAATAGCTTGAATGAGATCTTCAATCCTAGCTTTTGGAAGAACCTCTAATCTCCACAGTGATTGTACCAGTCTGCACTGCCACCAACAGTGCAAAAGTGTACCTTTTTCTCCAGTTTCTCCAACATTTGCTACTGGCTGACTTCTTGATGTTGGCCATTCTTGGGTGAAATGGAACCTCAGTGTTGCTTTAATTCACATTTCTCAAATGACCAAAGATGTTGAACATTTTCTTCATGTATTTTACTTGCCATTTGTATTTCTTCCTCTGAGAAGTGTATATTCATCTCAGATGCCTATATTTGGATTGGGTCTATGAATTTGGAGAGCCTAATTTTTAAAAAGTCTTTCTATGTTCTAAATAGAAGGCCTTTGAGGGACAGTTGGCTATAATTTTTTCCCAGCTTGTGGGTTTTCTTTTTGCTTTGTTGGAAATTAGCTTTGAGGTGCAGAAACTTTTCAAAAAGATGAAATCCCAGTTGTTGATTTTTTGGAATATTTCCTTTTTTAAAAAAAAAATATTATGGCTGGCTTAGCCTGCCCTGGGGGTGGGGCTGGCATAGCATGGTGCCAGAGATAGAACTGCAGTCCCTGCAATTGCCTCAGGCTCTTTAGACCACTGAACCATCTCTCCGGTCCCTGAAATATTTCCTATGCAGTTTGGTTTTTGTTCATGGACTCTACCTACCCATATGTCTTTAAGGTTTCAACCTACATTGTCTTCCAGATTTAGTGTTTCTGTTTTTTTTTTTTTTTTTTTTTGTCTTTTTGAGACAGGGTCTCACTGTGCAGTTCAGGCTGGCTTTGAGCTCACTTTTGTAGCCCAGGCTGGTCTCAAACTTGCAGCGATCCTCTTGCCTCAGCTTCCCAAGTGCTGGGACTACAGGCGTGAGCCACCATGCCCGGCTCTGTTTTAATACTTAAATCTTTGCCATTTTAACTGTAGCTTTGTTCATGGTGATAGGCATGGATCTAGTTTTAGCTTTCAGCATCTGGAAAGCCATTTTTTTCCAGCACTATTTGAGATTTTTTTTTTTTTTTCCCCCAGTAAGCCTGTTTGGCCCCTCTAGCAAAGAAAAGGTGGCTGATTGTGTTTGCAGTTGTGTCTGCATCTTCTAATCTGTTCCACTGATCCACAGGTCTGTTTCTATGCCAGTGCCTTGCTGATTTTTGTCACAGTAGCTTTGTAGCATAATTTCAAGTCAGGCATTGTGACACTTCCTGCCTTTCCTTTGTTTCCCAGGACTGCTTTTGATATTCTGGATCTCTTCTGGTTTCAAATGAATTTGAGGAAAGTTGTCTCTTGCTGTGTGAAATACACTAATGGTATTTTAATTGGGATTACAGTGAATTTGTATGATAATTTTGGGAGTACAGCCATTTTCAGTGTTGATTCTTACAATCCAGGAGCATGGAATATTTTTGCATTTTCTCAAATCCTCTTCAATCTTTTTTCTCAGAGTAGCATAATTTTCACTGTACAAATCTTTTGTTAAATTATTTCAATTTTTTTATTTTTGGATATTTATGTGAAAGCTGTGGTTTGCCTAATTTCTCAGTGTGCTCATTCTGTGTGTACAAAAATGCTACTGGTTTTTGGGTGCTGACTTTGTACCCTACTCCATTGCTGAAGTAGGTGATTAAACCCGTAAGACTCTTGGTGGAGTATTTGGTGTCCTCTATGTAGAGTATCATGTCAACTGCAAATAATAATTTCACTCTTTTCCAATCCTTATTTCTCTTTCTTGTCTAATTGCTTTGGCTAGTGTTTCCAGAACTATACTGAAGAGGAGTGGAGACAGTGGACATCTTGTCTTATTCCTGATTTTAAAGTGAAGGCCTTCAGTTTTTGCCTATTTAGTTTGATGTTGACTGTTGGTTTGTCAAAGATGGCTTTTATCAGGTTGAGATATAGACCATCTATTCCAATTCTCTGCAGGATTATTATTATTATGAATGAGTGCTGGACTTTGTCAAAAGCTTTTTCGGAACCTATTGAGATAATCACATAGTTTTTGTTCTTGATTCTATGGATATGGTATATTGCATTTATGGATTTGTGCATGCTGAACCATCCCTACATTCCTGGAATGAATCCCACTTGATCATGATGCATAATTCTCTCAATGACTTGCTGCATTGTTTACTAGTATTTTATTGAGGATTTTTTCAACAATCATTAGAGATTAGTCTATAGTTCTTTTTATCTGGATCTTTCTCTGGACTTGGAATCAGACCTCTGGGAATGAGTTTTGATAGAATTGCTTCCCCTTCAATTTCATTGAAGAGTTTGAGAAAAGTTGGCATTAGATTTCTAAATTTTTTAAATAAAATTCTTCTGTGAATTCATTGGGATCTGAACTTTTCTTTGTTGGTAGGTTATCACATTTTCAATTTTGTTTCTCATTATTGGGCTATTTAGAGTTTATCTATTTTCTTGACCCACCTTTGGCTTTTCATATGCATCTGGAAAACTGTTCATTTCCTCTGTGTTTCCCATCCTGTGAGAGTAAATATTTTGGAAGTAGGTATTGATGATCTTTTAAATTTCTCTAGGGTCTGTAATGATTTCGCCTTTTTCATTCTTTTGGCATGAATTTGGGTTTTTTTCTTTCCTTTTTTGGGGATAAGTTTGGCTAGGTTTATCAATTTTATTGATTCTTTCGATTCAACTCTTTGATTCATTCATTGTTTGTATTGTTTTCATCTCCAAAGCATTAATTTCTGCTCTTATGTCGGTAATTTCTTGCCTTCTTTGGGCTCGATTTGATCTTCTTTTTCTAGGAGCTTGAGGTGCAACATAAGATCATTTATTTGGGCTTGTTCTCTAATGTGCGAATTTACCATTATACATTTTCCTCTTAACATAGCTTTCACTGATTCTCACCCGTTTTGTTACATTTTATCTGCTTTTTGTGATTGTAAATATGTTTTATTTGCTTCAATTTCATCTGATCCATTAGCTGTTTAGGAGGTTATTTAATTTCCACGTGTTTATGGTGTTGCCATTTTTTTCAATAATTTCCAGTATTATGGCACTGTGATTAGATAGTATTCATGGGATAATTTCATTTCCTTTGCATTTACTAAAAAGAGTGCTCTGTGTGATAGTGTATGTGCTAATATTTTGGAGAATGTCCTGTATGCCACTGAGAAGAATGTGTATTCTATTGTCCCTGGGTCTGTAAAGGTCTACCAAGTCAATTTCTTCACAAGTTTGGTTTAGCTCTGTTATTTCTTTGCTAATTTTTTGCTTAGTTGATCTCTCTGTGTCATTGGTGTGACACATTTTAAAAAATGTATGTTAGCAAAAATGATAAACACTTGTCACTTGAAAAATATCACAAAACAGATGAAAAATTTTGCTATGAATACTAAAATATAGTGACTCAATTGTCTCCTTAGAAGAAAATCAAATTAAGGGACATCAAGGAAGAGATGGTGAGACAAATGGTAGAAGAAAACACAAGCTTAAGAAGTTAATGAAAAATATACACTGAAAAAACCTCAATGAAACACGGAATAAAATGCAGAAAAGGGAATGGAAATGAAGAAAACAATTTCATTTATTCTCTTGGCCATAGAAGACTAGATCATTTATTTTATTTTATTTTATTTTATTTTATTTTATTTTATTTTATTTTATTTTATTTTGTTTGTTTATTTATTTTTATGGCCGGCCCAGTCTGCCCTGAGGGCAGCGCTGGCGCAGCATGTGGTGCCGGGGATCGAACCGCGGTCCCTACAGCCACTCAAGCTTTCCTAAGCAGGGGCTTTAGACCACTGAGCCATCCTGCCGGCCCCAAGACTAGATCATTTAGATCAATAAACTGCAGCTGCAATGCCAGTGAGGTGACCTGGATAAGCCATCAAAACTCACCTCTGGGGCTGGTGAGACAGTGGATTAAGCACCTGCTTAGGCAAGAGCAGTGATCAGAGTTCAATCCCCTATACCACATGCCACTCCAGCCCTGACCCCCAGGCATGTTGAGCTGGCCAGTGGCACATGCCTATAATCTCAGCAGGGGAGGCCGAGAATAGGAGGATCCCTATGAGTCTGAGGTGCAGTGAGGCCCTGTACAAAATACATTTAAAAACCAAAACCAAAACACCCTCATCACTGGAGGAGGCAACAGAATCTTAGACCCAAATTTTCTAACTTTGTTCTGCTAACTGAATTTTGGCTTATAATAAAAAATAACCAAGTCTAAGAATAGAGAATACAAACAAAACAAACAAACAAACAAAACAGCTGAAACACAACAGAAACAGATCCTAAAGTGGCACTAAATTTTATTATTGTCAAGTTCAAGTAGACATTAACAAGACTAAAACTTCGATACTTTGAGAAACCAAACAGTAATAGTAATCAACTAATTGAGAACTGATAAGTTCACAATGATACAGCTGAATAAAGAAATGGGAAAGGACAGTTAATACTTCAAGTAGAATCTCAATAAATGTAGTAGTGGAATTAGAAGACTAAAACTTGACAATGACTGGAACAAATACAAAGAAGTACATGGTGATGAATATTAGGAAGTTTTCTCTTGGTGTTCACATCACTTTTCCCGTCATTTTATGTTCAAGATTTTAAAGAATTTTTTTTTTAATAGACTTCAATGTTTTAGCTGAATCACTTATAAGTAATATGTAATTATTTTTCTGAAATTTCCTAACTTTTCTTTAACTGTGGTGCTCAATGTTTTCATTTTATAAAATTTATGAATACATTTGGTTTATATATATATATGCTTTAAATTTGTAATTTTACCTTTTGTCTATTTGCTTTTGACTATCTCTATCATAATTTCTCATTTATCTCTGATAAAACTCTAACATCATAGTCTGCACATTCTCAATGTTATTTCCACACCACTAAATTTGTTCTCAATAACTACCTGTGCTATTTAGTCATTGATATTTACTGTAAATATTGCTATAGTAAATATTCAGTAGCACTTGCTATAGAAAATAATCAAACACATGAGTATGAGCTCATTTTATGTGCCATTTTGGGAATTACACCCATATTCCAGAAGGCTTTAAGATTTACACCTATAATGCACCAAATGGAAGCCAAGAGCCACATATATGTACTTAAATTTAATATCAAATGAAAAGTTAAATTCAGTTCCTGCTACACTGCCTGTATTTCAAGAGCTAGTAACAGCCACATGACGCTACTGGCTATTATACTGTACAGTGCACTTAATGGACATTTGCAAACTTGTAGAAAATTCTGTTGAACAGCACTATTCTTCAGCAATCTCTACCCACTCTACCATACTTGCCCAATGCTGAGCAATAGAGACATTGCAGTCTGGTAACATACCAAAGTTCTTCCATTAGTTCACACCTTTGCATATTCCAATCTTTCTTCATTGAAAAGAAAAAAAAAAAAAAAAAACTTTCTGTGTGAAATGTTCTTTCCTGTTAGCTACATTTCATTTTTTGTCTCATCTTATTCACAAGACCTTTTTACATTCTGAAATAGTACTCCACTATTTCCCATCACAGCCATTTGTCCCTTTCATTATAACCACTGCAATTTAAAATAGTCCTCATCAAGGACTGGCAAGATATCTCAATGGTCTAAAGTGTCTACTTAGACAAGTATAGGCAATGGCAGGGAGTGAGGTTCTGTCCCCCACATCACATGCCATGTCAGCCCCACCCTGAGGGTGGGCTGAACCAGTCACAAAAACACAAAAAATAAAATTGTCTTAATCACCTGTTTCCCACCTTTACCTATTCAAAATTATGAAGCCTACAAAGATGTATACCAACATTGAAAATCTGAACTTGAATAGTTCAATACAATTAAGAAATTGTATTTTCAGATCTGTGTGCAAAATTACTCAATATTTTGAGCTTGGTGATACACACCTGCCATGTCAACTACTCAAGAGACTGAGGCAACAGATTTCCAAGTTTCAGCCCAGCCTGGGTGATTTAAGGGAGGCTATATCTCAAAATAAATGAGCAGGTAATATAGCTGAGTGTTCCCTGGGCTCAATATCCAGTACCACAAACAAACAAACAAACAAACAAACAAACTTGTTTCATGCCTTAAATCATAGAATCCCCCAGCAGAGGCCACTGCATTCAAAATATAAATGAAAAGATCAAAATAACTAATGAATAAGGGAAGTTCATTATATGATTTAGAGATGTTTAAAAAGAAGTAAGGCAAATTCAGATTCAAACTTAAGTCTTTTAAAAAGATAGCTCTTTAACTTTACCTTAGAATACCCTCTGAAAGCTCCCTCCTTTTGCCACTCATAGCATTTCTGGATAACAAACTTCAGCTGCCAGCTTTTCCTTCTCAGATTTTTTTTTTCTTTAAAGATCACAAATAATATTACTTGTATGATGAATCTTTAATCAAGTGAACAGTAAAGAATGAGATAATGCTATTGATGTCGCAAATGTTCAAGGTGCTATAAATAAATCATAAAATCTTAACACAGTCATGGGATAAGATAGAGAGGATAACTGCATTCACTGTCCAGAATACCAAAGTGGTAGGTCACATAGTTTAGCATAGTAAGTTACTGGCTAAGCATACTTACAAGTTTTTGTGAAATTAAGTTATTATCAGTATGAACTTTTAAATGAAGACAGTTGCCAACAAAATTAAAAAGATCAAACAGGTGACTCAATTATCTAATTACATGGCAGCTTTCATTTGTTTTGGACTACAAACATTTTTCTACCTCTTCTATTTAGACAACTCCAGTGAGTAGCTTGAATCCAATCGTGTGATTATTTGGCAAAGGCACAAATCTGATCCACTGAGATAGAAACTCAAAGTTACTAGAATATAATATATAGACTGAAAGTGTTTTTAGGAATATTAGTGTGGCTGAGGCTTTTATACATGTCCAAAAGGTTTTATAATAAAACTCAACAGAAAGATGTACTGTGGAAGAACTTATACATAGAGAATGGGACTTAAAGGTACATACTCACTGGGAACATGAAGCTCAGAATACTGTACCAAGTAAACAATGGATAATTCTAAATTTTCTTTGGCAACATAAAAGATATTCCAAACTAAAGGGGCAACAGATTTGATTAAATTGTAAATATAATTAGTTTTTATTTTGTAAGTAGTGTTTGAAATATGGCCATGTTAGTGGGCAAATGGTGAAACAATTATTTTTCTCATATTCTGCATTTATAAAAAGTAAAAAGAAAACTGTAGGAATTTAAAGAATTTAAAAATTAAATTAAAAAATGTTTGTTCTTTAAATCTTTATGCTGTAGAAAACAACTTCATCCACTTTAATCAGAAAGTAATCTCCTAAATGGCATGGACCTGGGATAAGAATTTTGATTCCTTTATTAAAAACATTTAGTAAAGGAAAGGATACCAGAAAATATGATTATTTTCTGTTTTCTGTTCTGCTTGCAAATTTCTTATACATGATTTTAAAGTCATTTGAGAATAAGATTATTTTCATTACTGGACACAAATTAACTGCCTAACAACTATTTCTTGAAGTGAAAAGAAACTGTGTCATTATATACCTTTGGAGGACACAAACTACAGATATAATACAGGCTTTTACTGCACCAAAACTCTTAAAAGGCTAGAATCAAATTCAAATTTTGACTTTTATTAACACTACTTCTGGCAACCCCAAAATTCTGCAGGTTGCAGTGCATTTCCAATTCACATGTCCGTCTCAGAAGTTAGTATGTATAGAAAAAGAAGATACACTGTACTTTTAAAAAAGCACACCTGTTTTCTGCTTTACACAGTACAGGATGGATGCTGTTCAATGTAACTATTATAATACTGAACAATATAATGGTAGGATTAAAGCCTCATCAGTTATACAGGTATGTTAACTATTGGTTTGGCCCAAGTAATTACTGAGCTATATTTGAAGTGCATCATCAAAATGTGTCATAGTATGTACAGCAAGCAGTTTAATGATAAGGAAACAAGTAGGAAAGTGTTTATCAATAAATGCTTCAGAACATTAGCAATACAACTAATAAGTAAAGTACATATGTCTTGAACAAGGGAAGGGAAGGTATGTTTATTAAAAATAAAAATGATACAGTCTTTGATAACAAATAAGAAATTATTCAGGTCACAAAGACACCAATATACACCATAACAATACACATAGATTTAAAAGAAATCAAAGACTCATGAAGTAATTTTGTTAGAATTTTAAAAAAACATTTCGGCTTCTTCCTGCTGGAAATGTGCTTACAAACACACTACACTAGACCAGCATTCCCTTTCAAATGTTCTGTTCAACATGGTGTTGCACAACGTGTGCCATTATTCTAATGAACACATTGTTTTTTAATAAAATCACTGTTTCTGTATGGATGATCCAGAATATAAATCAGTGGTTCCATTCCATAAAAAATATTTAGACGCTGGAAGAGCAGTGACGAGGACTTCCAAAATCTTCAGTTTTAAGAAAGGTGAGACAACAGACTAAACTATTAAATCCAGATGGTTTCACATTATTTTACATGAGTATTAAGTACTGTATAAAAATTAATGTAAAATCTTAAGTTAGCCAAAACTAGTGTCTCTAAAGATCAATGTTCTTCACTCTTTTAGCGTGGTGACATATCTTTTCTTTGTCGCTAATGTCTGTCAAACTAAAGAGCTTAAAAAAGAATATACACTGCTGAAGGAAGATAGTACCCAAAGGATCATGCTGAACTCCAGTCTTAGGATACACACAGTTCCTGCTGCATACTGGACTGTGATATTTTATTATCTTCAGTCTTTTCATGTCCTGGGGCATGGCAAGTAGTCTTTCGCTTAAATAACCGAAGACTCAATCGTAGTAATTCATTGTCTACCATCGGAGCATTTGTGTAAGCCTGCTTTACAGTACCCTATTTGAAGAAAACAAAAACAAAGATGTAGACATATCAAAGTTATAATTGTAAAAGTACTTTTTTAAAAATTATAATTGTCAAGTACTTGGTTTTCAATGGATATTAAATTTGCTTTGATGGATTTAAAAGGAAATTACAAAGTGTTTAGACTCATTCTTTTCTTTTGTATTTTAGGGAAGGGTCTGCAGGGTATTCAGGGTCTCACTACTAGATTGGACTCATAGTGATCTGCCTGTTTACAGCCTTCTAAGAGCTGTGTAAACAGAGGCACGTGCCACCAAGCCCAGTCTTCACTGCTCTCTCACAGGCATGGGGTCACCACACCTGGCTAGATACAATTCTTTGTAAAAATATATTTTGTTAAGTATCATGTTATATTTATCTTTTCATTCTTTTATCAGTCTCATTTGAAAAGCTTCACATTTTGATGGAGAAAAATTTTGTCAAAAAGTTAGCATAATAAACCTCAAACTCTTTTTGTGGGATCTATTTCTCACATCTACTCTGTCTCACTGACTTGAATTTCCCTTCCTTCACCAATTCCAAACCATCTTGAGTGCTAGTCTTAAAGCAAGTATAACTTTTCCAACTTCATTCTTTTTTTTTTTAGACAGGGTCTCACTATGCAGTTGAGGCTTGCCTTGAGCTCACTTTTGTAGCCCAGGATGGTCTCAAACTCGCACCAATCCTCCTGCCTCAGCCTCCCGAGTGCTGGGATTACAAGCGTGCACCACCACGCCCAGCTACCAACTTCATTCTTTCGTAAAAATTACTTTAGTGGACTTAATAACACTGACTTCCACATAAACTTTAGAATCAAGTTGTCTATATCTACACAAAAAGTTTTGGTTGGATTTTTATTAGTATTCTGTTAAATCTGCAGGTCAATTTGAGAAAGAGCCATAATCCTAACTACACTAAATCTGGTCATCGATGAACACACTGTATTTCTCCACTTACTTAGGTCCTCACTTATTATCAGTGTTTTATAGATTTTGGCACATAAATCCTACACATGGTTTGTCAGATTTATACTTAAGTACACAAGATGTGATGAAAACTATGGTGAATGTCAAAGGAATTGTTTTGAATCTACTCAGACATCAGGGTAATCAGGACACTGAAACTTAAAACACAAAAGAGAAGACATATAAAGGAGAAGAACGATGAGATATGCTAAAGTAAGGGGTAATACCTTGAGGGAGATAAATGGCAATGGAGTCTTTTCCTATAATAAATTTAACATTCAATGTATTTTTTGATCATATCTACTTCACAAAGTTTTGGTGTCTAGTTATTCATTGATAGTATATCAAAATATAACTGCTTTTATATGCTTTGCATCCCATGGACTTCCTAAATGAACTTATTGGTTCTAGGAATTTTTCTTTAAGTTCCCTGAATCTCTTAGATAATTTATATGACATTGAATCAGGTAGGGATGGTGAACATCCCTGCCTTGTTCCTGCACTCAGAGAAAAAAAAAAAAAAATTTAAATTATCATTAGCTGTAACGATACAGAATTTTAATATTCTTTATAAAACAAAAACCATTCTGACTACAACATGCTGAAAATTTCTAATGTAAGAGTATTAAGCTTTATCAAATAATTTTTCTGCACTGATTGATATGATCATACATTTTCCCTTCTTTATTCTGTTAATATGATGGATCATAAAGCATAATTTTAATTTCACAGCAGAGCACACAGCCAGTCTTTCATTCATAGGATAAACCATACTTCATTATGCTGATATAGGAACTATTGATTTCCTAATATTTTTTAGGAGTTTTGTATCCATCTTTATGAAACAATGTTCTGCAGTTTTCTTGTGATCTTGTTCATAAAATGAATTGGGAAGTGTTTCTGTCTCTTCATTTTTCTGAAGAGAAATTGTTTGGAACTGGTGTAATTTCTTTAAATTTTTGATGGATTTAGGATTAGACTGGCTTCATCAGAAGGTTTTTAACTACAAAGTAACACACAGAGGACTATTCAGGTTATTTATTATTTTTTAATGTGTTTGGTACAGGTTCTCACTACACAGACTCATGGCGATCCTCCTGTTTTCAGCCTCCCCACCACCGGGATTACAAGGGAGCAGTACCATGCCCAGACTCAGTGGCCAGCTCAGAACACCCAGGGGTTGGGCTAGCTTGGCATGTGGTGCTGGGGATGGAACTCTAGTCTCTACACTTAGTCCTTACACTTATCTTACTAGCCCTGTTATTTAAGTTTTGGCAGTTTGTAGTTTTAGAACTCATTTCATTTCTGGAACTTCTGAGCTTAAATTTATTTACAGTATTCCTTTATTATCCTTTTAAAACCTGTGAGATTTGTGCTATTCTTTATAAAGGTCATTTTTTGTGTGTGTCAGTTTTGCTAGCTTATCAGTTTTGTTCATTTCTTGAAAGAACCATTGTTAAATTTAAACAATAAAAAATTGAGACTTGAAAAAAAAGAACCAGCTTTTGTTTTCATTAAGTTTATCTTCAATTTCCCTGACTTGTTTTCTATTATTTTTTTCTATTTATTATAGGCTCAGCAAACTTAAATATTGTAATATTAAAATGAGATTTAAACCCATTTACAACATCTGAGTGTTTTTGTGTTGAATCTTTACTTCTTCAGAGATTATAATTTACATATTTTAAAACAATCATTCTATGTAAGAGGATGATGCCAATATACTGGGTCAACAGTATTCTACTTTTATTCATTTGATAGAGCTTACCACCTAACCCACCAAATGACCTATCCTATACATGTTTTGAAATGTATAGAATTTAAAAGGTTTTTGTTTTTCTTGAGATTTTTCATAAGTTCTAATATCTGAAAAAAAATTCTTTAATTATGTCCTTCCTATCGCTTGTGGCTGGCTTTGAACTTATGGTAATCTTCCTGTCTCAGCTTTCCAAATGCATATACTACCATGCCTGGCTGTTCTGGCATTTTTAACATGGAGTAATCTAAAAACTTCCAATGCTTTCTTTAGGTACATCATTTAAGACATATATAATGCGCCATCATAATTTTCATGATGTGTCACATTGCTATAATTATTTGTGCTTATCATGGAGAGTAAGTTCCTCAACAGTGGTTCTTCATGAGAAATTTGCAGAGGTGTTTATGATAGTCATAATTTTTGAGGCTCATTATCAACATAAGAACCAACAAATGTAATAACAATATATCTAATTTTTAAAGGATTCTGAATAGATTATAAATCATACAATGCTGCTCAACTTACATTTTTTATTTGAACCAGGTAGGAAATAAAATGAATGATTATTTTTTAATTTACTACCAAAGTTGGTATTACCTGGTATTATTCTAGGTGCTCAATGGAGACAGTAATTCATTGTACCCATGCTTAGGAAATGGTAGGCTCTACTGTCTCAGAACTGTATAGCTGAGAAAGCTGAGAATGTGGTTAAATAGTAAGCACACTTAAGTACATATTGAAATGAGAATGGCAACAAAGATGACTAAAACAACTCTGTCAAAGGTAAATTTTTAGGCAGGCTTTAAGTAGGGAAGGCATGATAATTAGAGTCAAAAAGTGAGTTTTAAAACATCTCATTCCTCTTATCTTTTCCATTTTAACCTCTGGAGACGAAATTATCATTTTTTTTTTTTTTAATAAACCTATCCCCTACTCTCAACCTGAGTATCTTTCTTTAATGAGGTATACTTTTGTTTAAAGCATGATTATATCGTAGATTTTTTTTTATAATCCTAGATTTTAAATGTTGCTGTAAGAAGTTAATATGTTAATGTTTTTGTACCTTTTTAAAACTAACTTTCTCTATCCATGCTATCCACCAACACCTTTGAAATAAAGTTTTCTAATTTTAAAATACTAATACACTTTCAAGTTCTTATCAGATCTCTTCCAAATCAAAACTTTTTAACTTTATTCTTAAGTAAATGCTCATAGAATATATAATCACTTTTATTATTTTCTTCTCTTCCAACTTGGTAGTCTCAAAAACACTATTTCTAAATACTGGTCGAGGGCTGATGAAATGGTTCAGCGGTCTAAAATGCCTGCTTGGCCGGGCGTGGTGGTTCACGCCTGTAATCCCAGCACTTGGGAGGCTGAGGCAGGAGGATTGGTGCGAGTTCGAGACCAGCCTGGGCTACAAAAGTGGGCTCAAGGCCAGCCTCAACTGCATAGCGAGACCCTGTTTCAAAAAAGACAAAAATAAATAAATAAATAAATAAATAAAATGCCTGCTTAGGCAACCTCAGGCACTGTGGTTCGATCCCTGGGAACCACATGTTGCGCCAGCCTCACCCCTAAGGCAGGCTAAGCTGGCCATAAAATAAAAATAAAAAATAAATAAATAAATAAATACTGGTCTATGGTTTATCTAGGATTTTTGGGTCCTTTATCAATATTTGAAAATTTTCTAACATATTTATGTAAAGAAACTTCACAAATCTAACATAACTCACAAAAAAAAGTGTTTCTTTTTACATATGAGGTTTTAAATTATAACTATTTGGAATAATTTTATTATTCAAAACAATCACTGATAAGTATTGTTAAAGTAAAACAAAAAATGTTAGAAATTTTAAGAAATTCTACCTTTATATGTATAAGATGATGAGTCAAAACACATAAAAACAGGTAAAATGACAATTCCTTGAAACAATCAAATAAAAACATGCCCTCTACACTTCTCACTTTGCTTTTTCCCCCAAGGAAATTATAGTACCTTCTCATTTTTAACAAGCTGCTTTCGGATTGCAGAATCTCGTCTGAAGCATAACGCTTTACAACACGGTCCAAGATTACTAAGAAGATTTGCTCTTTCTTCTTTCCGTAGTAATGCAGCCATATTAAGAGCTCCCAGTTCATGTTCAAAAAGGCTGTCAGTATCTTTTAATAAAAATAAACATGCATTAAATTGTAAATTAGGAAAGTACTACCAATGATTTAATTAATGACTCCTTGAACATAAAGTTTATCAAAGTTAACAGAATGGGTGAAAATTATTTCATACAAAAAAAATTCTCTGTAAAGGATCTTGCACATATAGCTATGATGCTCATCTTAAATATACTGATCGCTATGAGAAGTGAAGAATTACTGAAATCAAATTTGGCATGTTACCTACTATTAACTACTAAAGTTCTTCTAGATTCCAGGATTTCATTATAGCAAGACTTACTGTGCATACTAAAAGATTATGACCTCCAAAATGAAAATAGTTAAGATAGCAAAGCGATTATGGTTAGCCAACTTGAAAGCCAGCTTAAAAGCCTGGGACAATATATTAAATTAAAATAACTTAATTGTAAGTCACAATATGAACAAAAGGAGAAAGCGTATCAAATTTTACAAAGTAGCAATAGTGGTCCCAGCTACTTGGGAGCCTAAGGCAGGAGGAGGATGGTAAATTTGAGGACAGCCTGGCTAACTTATTAAGACACTACCTTAAAACAAAAAGGGCTAGGTATATAGCTTGATGCAATCTCTAGTACTAAACAAAATTAAAGAAACACTAAGAATAACAACAGCTATTCACCAAAACTTTAAAAAATAACCAAGGAAAAAACTGACTTAAAAAAACAAGGATTAGGGCTTTCAGGTTAGCTCATTTTTTAAAAAATTTAAATTTAACAATGGTTATATTACATATTTTCATCATCAGATCAGTTTAGATTAATAGATATAGGTATATAAGTTTGATCAAACAATTAAACATTGGGGCTGGGGAGATAGCTCCGAGGCACAAGTGCCTGCTGGGCAAGTGCAAGGTCGTGAGTTCAAACCCTGGTCCCACAAAACAAACAAACAAACAAACAAACACAATTAAACATTAACACTTTCAATAAACATTACTTTTTTCCCCCCTTTCTTTTTTTTAACAGTGGACACATTGCATATTGTCCTCACAACAGTTCTACAGAACACAGTGTGTGGGCATGACCCACCTTCCTATTGATTAGCTCAGTTGTTTATAGTGCCTGCTTGGGCAAACCAAGTCAGGTGCACGGGACTGTGGTTTGATCCCTAGCTCCACAGGCTGCACCAGGCCAGCCCTTAAGGCAGCCTCAGCAAGCCAGCTTAAAAAAAAAAAGATCAAAAACAGATAAAAGTAAAGTCAAACAGAATAGGCCCAGTTATTCAAAATAAATAACACTTAAGTGCTCTATCATACAATATAATCAGATAGGTTACTATTAGAATTCACAAAGTAAATCAGCAAATAGCACCTAGGTAAAGTCAAAACACAACTTTGAGAACAAACGGAGCTGCATTACACAGTTTGTAGTCTAAGTAATAAGATTAGACAATTAACAAGAAATTTGTCTTACATATCTAAGTCAACATGTTCTACATCTAACTGGTATGTAACAAAAGAAAAGTGTAAATAAACATAAACAATAACTCACTCAAAATTAGTTCTCAAACTCTAAAATCTATCAGATCACCTGAGTCACCTGAGGAGCTTTTTTTTTTTTTTCTTTCGAAGTACTAGGCACTGAACTCTGGACCCTGCACTTGCCAGGCCAGTGCTTATTCTACTGAGCTATCTCCCCGGCACTAGGAGCTTTTGAAAATATTTTAACTTTATAGAATCACAATCTCCATAACTGAGGCAAAACATCATAAAGGAAAAAAGAGTTCCTCTGATGATTCACTAATGTCTGAATGAACCAACAAAAATGAACCATTATTCCATTACAGATACAAACATATTCTTTTTATTGGCATCCTTTCCATTTTCCCAGTAGCACAATACAAAACATTTCCTTTTACATACATAAAATATTATAGAAACTGTAAACTTCCTCAGAGTATATATAACATGACTAAACTTCTAGTCTGTATATGGTTCATGAACTGACCAGCACCACATTATTCAAAAAATACTAACTATATGCTTAAGAGGAAAATACAGGATGCAAGACAATTGAAAAGGTTTACTCAAGTGAACATAATTATACTACAATTAACTAATCTAGATAAATGTAATTTCAATAGGCAATAAGTTTTCTATGTTAGGCCTAGGTTTGTTTCTGGCTTTAAAATAAATGTCTGTATCTATATCTATAATCTACATATAGATATAGGCATCTAAATATGGAATGGGTATATGCTCTCTTTAGTGAAGGACCATAAAAAGACTAAATACAACGCACAGATCAGTAGTTAATTATTTCACAAACATTTACTGAATATGTACTATATGTTAGGCACTTGTGTAGGCAATGGCTTAATTAGTAATAAAAGATAGACACTGATATGGTAGTAAACAAACTAGGGGTGACAATCAAAGTCTTTGGTCAGTTTTCAGGTGAATAAATTTTCACAATATAATTTACACATATTTCATGTACACACACTACTGGGTCATAGCAAAATAAAAATTTTTTACTATTTATGCTAAAAGGAGAAAAAAGGAGCAAGGATTCATGAAGCTTATAAAATATTATTTTCCAGTCTCAGATTCGTAAAAAACCTAATTGTCAACAATTTTATTCGCAGAGACATGACTGTTGCTTTTACTTTCACCTTCATATTCTTTCTGTCAACTAGTAAAATTAATAAACTACTACACAGATTATGGTATTAGAGAAAGAGCAAAAACTCCCAGAACTGGTAAGGGATTGTGGAATGATTAAAGTTATTTCAATAGGGTGAGAACTCAATGTGATACAGTATTTTCAGACAGAACAGCAGTAGTTCAGTGTCCTACATCCCAGCACTGCAGGGTGGGTTTGCTCTTGCAGCATGAATGGGGTGCCAGCTGCTAACATTAACACTAACACAGAGACAGTAAACAACTAGTAAGAGGTAGGCCTATGGAATCCAGACTACCAGCTCTTCATAATTTTTCTTTTCTTTTTTTGAACCATTAGGACTGGAACCCAGGGCCCTTACACAGAGTTATGTCCCAAGGTGTTTTACTTCTTTGAGACGGGATAAGTTACCCAGGCTGAGCACAGACTTGTACTCTGTTTCAGCCCCCAAGAATCCTGGGCCTTAGGTATGTACTATTGTGCTTGACTACAATTTTGTGAAAGGCTCAACCCAGACCATTAACATTTGGAGAAATACTCAGTTCCCAAGGGAAAGAGTAAGACACACAATTTGCTTAGACATACAAGAATGTTTTTGTTGCTGTTTTTTGTTTTGTATAGGGTCTCACTACAAAGTACACATTTATAGTACCTTCCTGTCTCAGCCTCCCCAGCACTGGGCTTATGGGCTCATTTTCAAGGTCAGCATGGCATGTAATACTGGAGACCAAACTTGAGTACTTATGCTTGCAAGGTAAGTGCTTAGGCAGCCAAACTATCTCCCTATCCACAAAATATGTATTTTCCTAGATTGTGCATTATTGGGCCCTGGGTAAACCACTGAACACTGACATCTGAACTTATCTGTTGAAAGACCAGACTTTTTTCTTTATTGCTGGGTTTGAGCTCAAAGTTTTGCTTATTCTAAACACATGCTATAGTCCCCAGCTCGCTAAAGCACTTCTGATATTAAAAGCTCAATATATTATTTATGCAACTTTTCTATGGGATTAAATTTTTGTCAAAATAAACTTAAGAGAAATTTTGAGCATGAAGATTAAATTATGAATATAAGTTACTCCTCCAAAAGCTAGTTCCTATAATATTAGTGCTACCTAACAACCAAATAGAATCCTTTTCAAAATCATCTTAACAATTATAGCAGACATTGAAATAAAAGGGAATTACCTTTGGGTTTTTCTAACAGTCTCTGACATGTTTCTTTTACTTTGGTAAAGAGCTCAGAACCAGCCAATTTTTTAGAAATTCCAACCCTCAGCATAACAGCTCCAGGTGTGAATTTTAAGAGTGCAGCCCCAGGCTCCCGTGGTTCTTTCGGATGCTTTGGCATAAGACCAGACCAATCCACATCTATCACATCTAATGGATCTGTAAAAGGTTAAAAAATAAGATGTTCTTTTTCTTTCTTTTTTTTTTACACCAAGAAATCCAAGTCTTATCCATTGAGAAATACAGTTGGCTCTCCACATCCATGGGATTCTGTATCTGTGAATTCAACCATGGATCAAAAATAAAAAGGGGTAATGAACATGTATATATTTTTTCTTGTCCTTATTCACTCACCTATGTTGTATTATGAATTCTAAATTACTCTAGGGATGATTTAAAAGATCCAGGAGGGGGACATCCTCTCGGGACCACCCTCCTGTCCTCTCGGACAGGAGCTTTCTTTCTCTCAATAAATATGTTTTGCTCATTAAAAAAAAAAAAGATGCAGGAGGATGTGTACATGTTGTAGAGGTTATATATTATACAGGACCTGAGCATCTACAGGTCTAGGTACTTGCATGGGTCCTGGTACCAATTTTGCATGGACAACAAGGAATGAGTGTTTATCAAGTAAACATGCATTAACTAGTAAGCACTTTAAGCCCAAAGACTTCACTTGCTTAAAATGAAAGCTTTCCCATAAAAATGAATGTCTAGAATTTCAGAACCTTTATAATAATAAACTCTCATCAAAAGAAAACAAAGAAATTAACCCACTCCTACAAAAATAATTAATCTAAACAACATGGGAGATTCCTAACAACAGGCCTCATCAAGTCTCACATTTTGAAACATGGTACCAAGATCCACTCTAGGGTCAAATTTAGCATATTTAGTTTGCATGTGTGTACACAAACACAATTTTTAAAGAAGTAATTCATTACAAAATTCCTTTAAAAATCAGTGACTACTATTAAAATTGGAGCAAACACTCCCATCAAGAAGGAAAAATGAAAAAATAAAATCTTTTGGGCAAAAATATCCAACAATCCTATGTACATTCCACATTAATTACGGAATATAAAAGCAAGCAAATAAATCAAAATAAATGTTCTATACTTTCTATACTAGATCAAACAGGGCTCCTCACTATCAAATAGCCTGAGTTTAAGGTTCATAGTATATAATCCAGAATCTTACCAAATATTGTCTACCAGTCTTACACATGATAGGTATATGATACAGTACCTCACAACTCTAGTGCCATGAGCCAACTTACACTCTCACTTTTCAAAAGAGCTGGGCATGGTAGTGCAAGTCTATCCTGCAGCACTTGGGAGGCTGAGGCAGGAGGATAGGACAGCCTAGGCCACCTAGTGAGTTCAAGGCAAGACTGAACTATAATGACACTGTCTCAAAAAAATAAAACAAAAACATCTCAAAACCAAAATGAAATAAAACCTTTAGAACAGAAATCTTAGAATTTTGCTTTTTCTTTTTTAAAATTACTTATAAGAAATAACATTGAGCCGGGCGTGGTGGCTCACGCCTGTAATCCCAGCACTTGGGAGGCTGAGGCAGGAGGATCGGTGCGAGTTCGAGACCAGCCTGGGCTACAAAAGTGAGCGCAGGACCAGCCTCAACTGCATAGCGAGACCCTGTCTCAAAAAGACAAAAAAAAAAAAAAAAAAAAAAAAAA
>PVJA010037101.1:0-20635 GCA_004027025.1 Myocastor coypus
GAGAGAGAGAGAGAGAGAGAGAGAGAGAGAGAGAGAGAGAGAGCTTGCCCATGCTGACATGTTTACAATGTTTATGTCTGCATCTTATACTCTGAACAACTATTATGAAGACAACAGTATGCACTGAATTGATTATTGTGGCTGTCCTACTGATGTATTCTGAAACAGTCTCATTGCTATTTCTTTCTTATTGAAAGTAATACAATTAAAAGTGTTCCAATATTACACAATTGCTTTTACAACATATTTTAGGGTGATTTTCATGACCATAAGGTGCCAATTATTCCAAGCAGTTATTGCCCTTCTTTTCCTTCTATGTTAATTTTTCTTGTTTTGTTTCTTTTATTTTTATCTTCAATTTTAGCTTTGCTTTGCTTTTTCAAAAAGCAAGATTTTTATGAAAAAATTAAAAATGTAAGCCCTAGTCTTTTCAACACCACCTATACATTGTCAAAAGGGAAAAATATGCAGAAATAGAGGACATAATTTGAGCCTTGGATAATATACAAAAATTGTGTCATCTACTTCTGAGATACAAGTGTAAATCAAATGATATACTAAGCCAAAGTAATATATTAGTGTCTACCTCAACACAATAGTATATTATCCTTGTAAGAAGCTTGAAGATCTACTATTTTTATTTAAACATGTACTATAATTCAGGAATAGTTGAACTGCTACAACCTGAGGTGATGCAAATATAACTGTTATCTTAATTTAAATTAAGGATAATTTTATTATACCCTTTTATTACATATATAATGGATATTACTGCTCCATTTTAATATTTAGATTTCTAACTGAAATTAAATATAATATATGTAGATTGAACGTTAGACCTTAAGGCTTGCTAACTGTGTTTTATAAATAGAAATTATAAAATCAGCATTATAGTATTGTTTACAGAGCAATATTATATTTTGAAAACATCATATATAGAAGATGTGGTTAAGTAATAAATTGTGCTATATATGTGTACCCTTTAACTTCCTTTTTCTAAAATAAAGAATAAAATATATAAAAAAGAAAAAATAGAAATAAAATGAATAAGAATTGGAAAGGCAAAGTTAAACTATCACTATTCACAGAGGACATGATTCTTTACAGGGAAAATACAAAACGGTCCACCAAAAAGACTCCTAGAATAAAAAATCAAATCCAGTAGCATAGTAGGATACAAAGCCAACATCCAAAAATCAACAGTATTCCTCCAGAAAAACAACAATCTCACTGAAAGAGAAATTAGAGAAATAACGTCTTTAACAATGGCATAAAAAAGATTAAAGTGAGATGTGGTGGTGCACGCCTGTAATCCCAGCACTTGGGAAGTTGAGGCAGAAGGATCAATGTGAGTTTGAGACTAATCTGGGCTACAAAAGTGAGCTCAAGGCCAGCCTCAACTGCATAGTGAGACTCTGTCTCAAAAAGACACAAAAAAGTTTAAATAGTTAAGAATTAATCTAACAAAGGAAATAGAAGATCACACAATGAAAATGTAATACTCTGGAAAAAGAAATGATAGAGGACTTTAGAAAGTGGAATGACATTACTTGGTCATGAATAGGAAGAACCAATGTTGAGAAAATAGCCATACCCCCAAAATTGTTACACAGATTAAAGCAATCCCTATTAAAGTACCATCAGCATACCTCACAGATCTAGAGAAACATTCCTAAAGTTCACTTGGAACCAGAAAAGACTTACCATAGCAAAGATAATCCTGGTCAACAAAGGCAAGGTAACAGGCATTACAATTCCTGATCTGAAACTATACGACAAAGCTACAGTGATAAAATCAGGATGCTACTGGAACAAAAGGACAGGATGATCAGTGGAAAAGAGTAGAAGATTCAGACTCAAATACAGACACACTTAGCCTCTTCATCATTGATAAAGGGCCCAAACATGTTTACTGGACCAAAGCATCTTTAGTAATTAGTGCTAGAAAAAACAGCACCGTTTTTCTCCTGCTAAAACTAAAATTACATCCAGGTATATCATCATGTACTAAACTAAAGTCAAAGTGGATTAAAGGCCTAAATTTTAAAACAGAACCACTACATTTACATGAAAAGAAAACAGGTGGAAATCTTGAAAACATTGCAGTAGGTAGAAAGTTCATGAGCAAAAATCAAACTGCACAGGAGATACTTCAAAAATCAACCAACAACTGGGATCTCATCTTATTGAGAAGTTACTGTATGTCAAAAGAAATCACCAACACAGAGAAAAGACACCTCACAAATTAGGAAAAAATCTTACAATCAGTCAGACAAAGAACTTCTAACTAGAATATAGAAAGAGCTGTAAAAATCTCAGGTCCCCAAAATTCAAAGATACAATCTGAAAATGCGCAACTGAGATGAATGCATACTTCTCACAGGAAGAAAAACAAATGGCCAATAAATACATTAAAAAATGTTCTACAGGACGGTCATCTGAGAATTACAAAGTGCAAAACAACTCTGAGATTCCATATATATATATGGAATCTCAGAGTTATTGAGAAGTTATTGTATGTCAAAAGAAATCACCAACACAGAGAAAAGACACCTCACAAATTAGGAAAAAATCTTACAATCAGTCAGACAAAGAACTTCTTACTAGAATATAGAAAGAGCTATATATATATATATATATATATATATATATATATATATATATATATAAACAGCCAATAAGAAATGCTGAAAGGCTGTAGGGAAAAAGGAAACCTTCTGCACTGTTTCTGGGACTAGACTGGTACAACCACTATGGACTTCAGTGTGGAGATTCTTAACAAAAATAGGATTAGAAGTCTCATTCAACCCAGCTATTCCCCTTCTAGTATTTTTCCAGAAGTACTGAAAACATTATGCCACATTATCTGTTGATGGTTGCAAACATATCAATTTTGCACTAGGTATTTATTGTTATGTTTGAAAACTCATCTTTGATATCATAAAACTTGATTTAATGCACGAAATTTCAACAATTTGATCAATACTAATTTAATTGTTTTGTTAGAGCACGGGACTGAAAACCATTGATACTTACAGATAGGTCTTTGAAGGACACAAATGCACTTCACTGTACTCTTTAATTTGAATTAATTCTTTGATATGACCTCACAGTATATTTTAAATACATGGCCCTTGCTGAACTTTCATTTTTATAATATTGATATAAGTATATTTACATTTAAAGTCTATTTTTGAACATGAGAGCATCATTACCTGGTGGCTATGTGAGAAGTCTGATTTCTTACATACATCTCTACTTCCAATGACACAAATATTTTGGTGAAGCCTACCATTCACAGTCCTTGAAAACATTTTCAATATTAAATAGTTTCTTAAAACTATCTTGTTTGGTCTTGAATATTTTTCTTGTTTTAGAATGATAGGTATCTGAGAGTGGTTTATAAAACTCATTTTCTTAGTTTTCCTCTAAGTTGTGATACTCTGAAATGTTTTCTGACTACACAACACCAAATGAAATCATGACTACAGCTTATTTATGGAAATTCCAAACCTTAAATGAATTGCACATTTTAATGTAGGAACAGAGTGTTTCCTAACATTTTGTTGTAAAGATTAAATCAAATTAGCCTAAGTCGACTGTTTCAAAGATTGGAACTAAATTAAACTTGAACAAGAATTACAAGTGGTACTGTGTCTACTGGAAATGATTAAGTTTATAAAAGGTTCAGTGAAGGTAAATTTGATTTTAATATTTTTTTCAGTGAAGAAGAAAATGAAGAAAAACCTATTAATATTTGCAATGTTTACAGAAAATTAAAAATTAAGGTGAAAGAACATTAAATGAACAGAAGGTAATTAAAACAGAAATTAATCATAACTCATAAACATGTGTAGTCATTATGTAGATTTAGACACAGAACTTAAAATTTCATTTTTTAAATTAACTTAATATTTCTATCAGTCTGTCTCCTA
Organism: Myocastor coypus; assembly: GCA_004027025.1. Taxonomy (NCBI): domain Eukaryota; kingdom Metazoa; phylum Chordata; class Mammalia; order Rodentia; family Myocastoridae; genus Myocastor; species Myocastor coypus. Next base: position 3,936 of record PVJA010037101.1, read on the forward strand.
GTACATAGTTATTATATTCCAATAATTTATAATTTTGGACTAATGAGATAAAATAAGAAACAAAACAAAATGTTTGAAAACATTTTCAATATTAAAATTAATGTGAGCTTTTGACGTGATTGGGTGCATTCAGGGTGGTATGGCCTAGACGCTGGCTTAATGTGAGGCTTTGAAACATTGGCAAAACAGAGATGAGTATCAACATGCACAAATGCTAAGCAGCATGAATTAAATATGGGGCAATATAAAGCATCAGTATTTTGGAACTTTGTTGCTCAAATATAAAATCATGGATGAGAAAAACCAGATTATTCTTGCATAGGATTAATATATATATATATATATATATATATATATATATATATATATATATATATATGTCTGATGTGAAAAATTACCAAACATTTTATGGCATTTGCTGAGAAAACTGGAGTTTCCAGAACAGAGTTCCTGAGCCTGCTCTCTCAGGCAGATGCAAGAACACAGAGGTGTTGAGATGTTGTCACTCAATGCCTGAGAAAATGAGTCTGATGCTTGATTGCCTGGTTTTACAACCTGGTCCAATTAGCCATTAACTGTATGAAACATTATGTGAATGGGGTGATGATGAAATGCCTATTCCATTGAGTTCTTGTGAGGATTTAATGAGTTACAATTTTTTTTGTGTGTAGAATCAGGAATTGAATTCAGGCCCTTGTGCTTGCGAAGCAAGTGCTTAGTCTACTGAGCTATCTCCCCAACCCCAATGAGATACAAAATTTAAAGGCCAAGTATGACTGCATACGCTGTAATCCCAGGATTTAGGAGACTGAAGTAAGAAGATTTCAAGGTAGATGCCAACTGTAAATTACATAACAAGTGCAAGACCATTTTGGACCATTTCTCTACACAGTGAGAGCCTTCCTCAAAAAAAAAAAAATTAAAGTAAAGCAACCCAACCAATCAAAACAACATAAAATCTTAAGAACTTAAAACAGACCTATTGACTGTTCTGATTGTTATTATTTCTTTCTTTCTGATTATAAAAAATAAAGGAAAAATCTCATTCAGTGAAGCTGCTGTGTGATAATAACAATATGTACTCTAAGAAGTTATTCTATAAGATGAAAATAACAGCATTTTAAGGTTTCTTGCACTCAGATACCAGACAGTTCTGTTTCTTAAAGAACAGAATCTTTAGAATATAGAGGACATATATGTCTACTTTCCTCATGTTTCCATATTGACATTTTGATTGTTTGATATACTGACATTTCTTTTTAAATTCTTAAATATTTATTTATTTATTTATTTATTTATTTATTCATTCATTTATTTGGTACAGGGTCTCACTATGCAGTAGCTGGGTCATCAAACCCATATCCTCGTGCTTCCCAGGCAAGCACTTAGGCTGTCAAGCTATCTCCTCAGCTCCCAGATATATTTCATGATGATAAAGAAAAAAATATTTAGCACTATTAGTTTCTTTAACAGAACTATGTGTTTGAAATGGTTCCATGCTTGAGCCTCAAATGGTTTCTCTAAATGCTCATTTCTTCTTAGTGTATATTCCCAGTTCTGCTCCAACAACAAGATCGTTTTTCATATGACTAATGCAGGGTTGGGTAAGGAGCAAGTGTCCATCCTGTGGTTTTGTTTTTCCATTCTTGCTGCATCTTTTATCTGGCTCTCAGTTTCGATAACTATCTCCCACCTTGTACCCACACATAGCCTGTCTGGCCCTCAACTTTTCTGCTATACTGAAAGGACATTGTGCTGACATGGTGTTTAAGTGTGGTGTATCTATTAGTGCTTTGAATCCTGTAACATTCCTATGAGCAGAAACCATTATTACTCCCATTTTACAAAGGAGTAAACTCAAGGATATGCAAGCTAACTAACATTTACCCAGTTTCACACAGCTAATAATAATAAAGTTGATAAGAGTAGAGATGCAGTAGAACTGGGATTGACACTCAGGTTATCTGGATGCAGAATCCATGCTGTCAAGCTGTACTCTCTGTAGTTAATACCTGAGTAGTTATTATCTTAGGGATTTGGGCCCTGCTCCTCATTCATTCTCCTAATAAAATGTCTTGTTTTATATTTATGTAGTACTTTATAGTTCAAAATGGCATTGCCCTCATAATCTTATTTGTTCCTTATGTCCAATGAATGAGATAGGATGACTGACGAAACTAACGCTAACAAAGTACGTGGGAAGCAATGAATGGTAGAATTACAAACTGAACATAGGCTTTTGGTCTATATTCTTTCTACTAGCGTTATGATTCTCTTTCAATGATTTACAAAACGATATTCATAAGATGTGAACTTTCTGATCGAAGTGGGGCCTGCTCAGGTTCTCAAATTCTAGGTAGTTCCTGGAATGAGGGAGGAAAGGATGCGAAGATAGAGGGGGAAAAAGGAAAGAATGTTGAAAAGGATGCGTGTTAAATACATTGTGATGTAAGAAGTGAAAGGGTTTTATAGTGATTTTGGTAGTGTGATGAAAGGAGAAAATAGAAATAAAATCAGGTATAACATTTCAAATATGAGAAACCAGACGATCATCAATACCACTAGTAGAAACACTAAAAGAAGATGAGCTTTAACAGAAAATGGATTAGTTGATTACAACTGTGGTGGTTATTATGTGACAGTCAGATTCACAAGTGGGAAAACAAAGCCTAATGATATGCACCATTTAGAAATGATACTTAGAACTACAGTCAAATGCCAACGGTTGGTGGGAAAGACAATAGGTTATGTTCTAGACGCTAAGCCTGTAGAAAAATATAGTATATAGGGAAAGAAGAGAAGAAGGAGATAAGGAAATTAGTAAAAAGTAAACGATTAAATAATACAAAGTCATAGAGAAGAATCGAGGAGAAAATTTAAGTAAAAGAACCTGGACATATATGTCAGATAAAGCAAAACAAACATTTGCAACAAAGTTTGGAAACTATATGTCATATAATTAGAACAACTTAAATTAACTATTCAAAATCCGGGTGTGGCAGCTCACGCCTGTAATCCCAGCACTCGGGAGGCTGAGGCAGGAGAATCGTGCGAGTTCGAGACCAGCCTGGGCTACAAAAGTGAACTCAAAGCCAGCCTGAACTGCATAGTGAGACCCTGTCTCAAAAAAAAAAAGTAAATTAACTATTCAGATAAATTTAAACTATTCTTAGTTGGAATACACACACATAAGGGCAAACATAACCGTTCCCTACTATAAATCCAGTGACTGTGTCTCTGTCTGACTATCTCTCTGTCAGTCCATCATACTTTCATACAAATGAAACCAAGCTACATTTATTTATTTATTTATTTATCTATCAATTTATCTATTTTTGTTACTGTTAATAAGAAATAACAATGAGACAGTTTTTTTTTTTTTTTTTTTTGTCTTTTTTAGACAGGGTCTCGCTATGCAGTTGAGGCTGGCCTTGAGCTCAGTTTTGTAGCCCAGGCTGGTCTCGAACTCGCACCAATCCTCCTGCCTCAGCCTCCTGAGTGCTGGGATTACAGGCGTGCACCACCACGCCCGGCTAGAGACAGTTTTAAAACATATTAGTAGTACATTTCCAATAATTGATATAATGTATATTGTCCCCATATTAGTTATTTAGAGCACAGGATGCAGACATGATAATTTTTCTAACCATTATTGATACAAAAATTTCTTCTCATTGACCTAAGAGGAAGTAATTGTATACATACTCCAATATTCCATAATTGTAGTGGGTTACTGGCAGAACTGGCAATGTTGGAAGCTGTTGATTTAAGCTTATTACAGTTCAACATACTAACCTAGCTTTTATTTATATGCCATGTAGTTAAAAATTTCTGCTGGGTTGTTAAGGGCAAGTTAAAGCAAGCCCTGTACAACAGAACATATAACTTTTATGTCTCTCAAGGTTAGTCAAGTCCCCTCAGGATTTGCCTTGAACCATGTACAGTATTTCATAGCACTGTTGTCAGTGTCAGCTGTCTGGATGAGTCATGGCCATTGCCTGACCAGTTTGCTTTCTGTAAGCCTGAGAGAATATTTTCTCTCTAGGTGACTTTTCTTAGGCACACTATACATCTTCAATCCCTTTCCTCTGCAACCCTGAACAGAAAATTTTGGAAACAAATGAGCTATAGGTTGTTACGTCACAGGTTCTGTTATGTCCTGTGTCCTCACTGATCTTGAAGGGCTAGGGCCAAAGTATTGGCTATCTTTGGAGCCCTTCTTTTTCTCTAATTTTTGGTCTGCAAACTTCTTAACTCTACAGAAGAGAAGCTTAGTGTTAGTATTACTTTGTAACACAGGTACTTGAGCTTAACATCAAACAATAGATGTCTTAGACTTAAATTGGAATCAGTATTTTCTCTTAATTGTTGATATTCTAATAAAGCCCTACAGAACGTGATAAAAGCGTGTATACATTTTTACACAGAAATTTAGAAATCTAAGCATATACAAAATTGTAACGTCAATCCTATGGCATTTTCCCCTTGTCTCTTACTCGCTTTTAATACCCTTTTTTTGTCTTCAAAAACAACTCTTTACCTCAGCAATAACTGAAATTACATTAGAAGCAGCACACATATAAAAGACCAGAATGACAGACATTTCCCGCATAGTTTTAATGTTACACATTGCTATCCTCAGTGTGAAAAACCTGTTGGAGCTTCTTAGGACCACTGTCTAATTCATCCTGTGTATACAAGTGCATGGCTTTGTTCCTGCCATGCTTCATATCTTTTCTGCTTGCAGTCTCTTCACTGTTTAATGCTTAAATTCTTGATTTCCATTCAAGTGTGTTATGCCTTTTCATTTTTATTTCTTTTAAGATCTTACACTAGGGAGACTATATGACATTTACACATGTACATCTGGTTTATTTCACTTATGAGTATGTGTTGAAGACACATCCACTTATATATCAAGCCTTCCAGTTTATCATTCTTTACAGTTGAGTAGTACTCCATTGTATAAAAATACCACATTTTTTCAACCATTCTTCAGATGATAGGCATTTTGGTTGTTTCCAAGATTTGGCTATCACAAATTGTGCTGCTTTAAATATAGGTGCACAGATACCATTATCATATGATGCTTTCAGTTCATATGGGAAAATTCCCAGGAGAGAGATAGCTGGACTGAAGGCTATTTCCAGTTGTAGTTTTTAAAGTAGTTTCCACACTGCTTTCCATAATGGTTGTACCAGTCTGTATTCCCACCAGCAGTGGAGAATGGTTCCTTTTTTCAATAGCTTCTCCAACATTTGTCATTGGTTGATTTTCTTTTTTTATGGTAGCCATTCTTTCCGGGGTGGGATGATACCTAAGTGTTGTTTTAATTTGCATTTCACTGATGGCTAGTGATATGGAGCATTTCTTCATGTATTTATAGGTTTGTTGAATTTCTTTCTCTGAGAAGTGTGTGTTTATCTCACATGCTCATTTCTAAATTAGGATTTTGAATTTTCATACCAAAATGTTTTTTAGTTATTCATAAATTCTAGATGGAAGACCGTTGTCTGAATTCTTATTAGTTAAAATTTTTTGAAAATACCTGGGTTGACTTTTCACTCTGTTGGTAATTTCTTTTGACATGTAAAAACTTCTCAGCCAGAGGAGGTGCCAGTTGTTGATTTTTTCAATGTTAAATGTGCATTTTTATTTTTGTCCATGAACTCTTTACCTACCCTGATGTCTTCAAGATTTCCTCCCCCTTTCTCTTCTGGGAAATTTAGTGTTTTTCCTTTAATATTTCCACCTTTAATCCATTTTCACTTTAGTTTCATGCATGGCGATAGACCTGGGTCAAGTTTTAGTTTTTGGCATGTAGAGAGCCAGTTTTTCCAACACCATTTGCTAAAGAGGCCATTTTTCTTCCAGTTAACATGTTTGTCCCCTTTGTTGGAGATAAGGCAGCTGAATGTGTTTGTATTTGCTTCTTCATCTGCTAATCTATTCCACTGATCCTCTGATCTATTTTTTCCCAATACCATGCTGATTTTATCACTGTTGCTTTGTAGTATATTTTAGGTCAGGAATATGAATGCCTTTTACCTTATCCTTGTTGCCCAGGATTGTGTTTGTTATTCTAGGTCTTTATTGGTTAAAAATAAATTTTAGGAGTTATTTCTCTAGGTGTGTTTGCTATGTTGATGGTATTTTGATAGGGATTGCATTAAATCTGTATAACAATTTAGGGAGTTTGGCCATCTACGAGGTGTTTGTTCTTCCTATCCAGGAGCAGGAAATATCTTTCCATTTTCAGAAATCTTTTACGGTCTCTTTTTTCAGAGATTTACTTATTTATTTGTTCATTTATTTATTTTATCATGCTATATTTCAACTTGTGCATCTAACTTATTTCACACAACATTATGTTCTTAAGTTGCATGTATTTGCCAAGAAGTGCCTCTACTTCTTATCTGTGGCACGGTAGTACTCCACTGTGTACATGTACCACATTTTCCTATCTATTTTGGTCATGCACACTGTCAACACTGTTACCAGTAGCCATTACAAATTGTACCATTATAAATGTAGATATTCATTTGCACCTGCCGTATGGTCTTTTAGCAATACACCTAGTAAAGTGATGCTTGAGTCAAATTGAATAACTATTTTTAGTTTCTTGAGGAATCTCCTCACTGACTTCTCACAGGGGTTATAATAGTTTCATTCTGCTCAACAATGTAGAATAGTTAATTTTTCTCATATGCTTACCCGCATTTGTTATTGTTAGATATTTTGATAATCATCATTCTTTTTTCAGTAAGATGATATCTCATTGTAGGATTTTATGTCTTTCTCTGATAGCAAGTGATGATGAATCTCTCTTCATGTACTTACTTGTCATTAGTAGTTCTTGTGAGATATGTTATCAGTTCAATGGCGTATTTTAAATTGAGTTGTTTATTTTGGAAGAACTAATATTTTTGTGTTCTATACATATCCCTGATGCTAGTCCTCATCTGTTTTATTCATTTAAAATAGTTTATACATACTCTTTTGTTTCATTTACATTATAGGTTTTTTAGTTATTAAAAGAAAGTTTTGTAAGCCAGTGAGATAATTTAGCTGTGTAAAGTGCCTGCTTAAGCAATCTTAGGCAACAGCAGAAGACGATGATTCAATCCTGGTGCAACACTGAGTGCCAGCCCCACCTTCAGTGCAGGGTGAGCCGGCAGAAAGAAAAAAAAAGTTTGTGTAATCTGCTTTTTCCTGCTTTGCATGAATATTTTTAGTCTCTGCTTTGCATTAAGCTTTCAAGATAATGATACATAGTATATTTGTTTTGTTTCATTTTTGGTATGAGGAATCAAACTTGACCTTGTGTTCATCAGAAAGGAACTTATGCCACTGAGTTATAGCTGTAGCTATAACTATTTTTAATTCTCTTAATATTTTGTTATTAAACTTTCAATAAAATAAAATAAAAGGGAAATTATTCAGATAAAATCTCCAGTGCTTAGCAGTGTCTAACCAATACCTGCAAGTAAAATTTTATCAAATGAATGAATAACTACACAAATGTGCAGTGGATTTCTTATCAGCACTATAGACAGGTGACTTGAAAGTACAGTGTCAGTAGTGTGATCAAGGTAGATTTTTATGTCATAGAGTAAATGTTAAATCTTTTTTTTTTAATTACATCAGTAGTAGTTAAACTTTGGGCCTTCACATTCCACTCATTTTAAGTACTTTTTTATGTTGCAACAGGGTATTGTGGAGCCATTAAGTTGTTCAAGACATGCTAATACTTAAAATTCTCCTTCCTTCAACTCCCAAAGGGCTGTGATTTCAGGCATGTGCACTCTGTTCAAAAGTCACAAAAGTCAAATTTTAAGGAATTAATTATTTGTTCAGACTACCAGATATAAGCATGCAAAATTGGTCAAAAATTTAACAGAGGAAAAATAAATTTCAGTATTAACTTTTCATTTTAATAAAACACAGCAGCACAATTATCCAAGATATCCGTGTACATATATGTGTATTTTCCCCTTCTTTCCTTTCTGTTCCCTCATCTCAGTTGTTTCTTCCTGTTCAATAGTTTCTTTTATTCACAGTATCTATTATGGCTTTCCAATTTTATTTATTCTTTCAGATTCTTAAACTATGGAGAAAATATGATGTTTATACATGTGGGTCTAATTAGTTTCACTTATGATATGGTATCTGGATGCATCTAATTACCTATAACATCCTTGAATTTATTGCTTATATAGATGAATAATACTCCCTTGTAGAAAAATACTAAATCTTTTTTATCCATTTCTCCGTTGGTGGACACTGTTGTTTGCAAGATTTAGCTATGGCAAATTCTGTTGCTATAGACATGGGTGTACATACATTGTAGCTGTTTAACTGCTTGCTGTGCTTGGTGGAGGAACCATTTTTTTTGTTCTCTTGAGCACAATCAAAAATCTATCAGGCAGGTGTGGTGGCACACACCTGTAATCCCAGCACATGGGAGGCCGAGGCAGCAGGATCAGTGTGAGTTCGAGATCAGCCTGGGATACAAAAGTGAGCTCAAGCCCAGCCTGAACTACATAGTGCGACCCTGTCTCAACATCCTCCCCTACAAAAAAGAAGCCTGTTGTCTAGGATTTTAGAGGTTGTGGAGAAACTATAATCAGAAGGTGCAGAGAAACAGAGGTCATAGGAAATTATGAAATTACTCTGGGAAAGATATCCCTGGGAATGAAATCTGCTGAAAAGAAATGAAAGAGTTTTGTAAAGTCATCTAAAATATGCAAATGTTGGGGGCAGGTGGCAAGAGAGAAAGACTAGAGAGCCTATACACGTAACATATAGGAGGCACAAAGATTACCATTACAAATGAACCTAACTAGATAGAAAGTACTAAACTTGACTAGCTAAGTCTTTACATATGCTTGCAAGACATCTATAACTTTTAGCATTGTACAATAAAGCTTAGGTTAAACAAACTGCTCATTTGTTCCATTTTAAAGCTGTATTTCCCTCTTTTCCCCTTAAAACACTAAATGATCATGAAAAGGTAGTTTGAATAAACATGCAAAACGTACTCCAAGGTAGAAAAAGGTGGGTACCAAATATTTATTCATTAAGTCTGTTAACACACTTTATCAAACTAGAATAAGTTAAAATACAACACAGATAATTCTCAAAATGACGCTGAGAATTTTAACAACTTATAAATACATAAAAAACAATAAATAACAACCAAGAGACTGATAAGATATTTTCTCCCGTTTTGCTTATCTGTTTTCCACATATTAGATGCATATATACAAATATATTTGCATATACTGGTTTGTGTTCAGTCCCTAGTTAAGCATTTCACTAGCATCCAAAAGAATGGCTTCCTGCACCTAAGATATAGACAGTGAATTATAATGGCATGTTATAAGCTGTTGTCAAAACATCACACAATTTTTTATTATAAGAAAACAACCTAAACACATAATGCTTGTGTTTAAAGATTTTTAAGGAAGATAGTATTTAAGTTGTATTCTTAAATGTATTATTATATATAAATGCTGTTTTATACTCCCTATTCATGTACATATTTATATTTTGAAAAAATACATATGTTCTTGAATGAGAAGTGCAGTACGGATTTAAAAGTCATATTGAAAGAAAATATGAAAATCTTACAAAATTTCCAGCACATGTCCATATTTTTCAACAATATCACATTTCTTCATCCTACTAAAAATATCACATTTATGTTACCATTATTCAAGGGTTTTCAGATTGCACACACGACTACACACCTGTGCATATTATTAGATATTTGTCTACATCAAGAATGTAACTGAACATAAAAGGAATTCATTAATGGTAAACACAACATTAACAATTTCTAATATGCAGCTACTTTCCATGAGAAGAAAGATTTGTACTAATATTGTTTAGACAACATATCATGTCTACATCTTGTCCTCTGAATAACTACTATGAGGACAAGAATATGTAATGTATTAATCATTGTAACTCTTACCAACCTGTTCTGAAACTGTTTCATTGTTATTTTTTTCATTAAAATGAGTGAAAATTTAGGAAAAATTTCTAGTAAATTAAAGAAACTGAGAGGAAAGGTACTGTCTTATACATAGACACATGAGAGAACTTTTTGAAAAATGACAATACTCCTGTTGTGAACTTGACTTCTGTATGTCACTAGGGTACATATTTTCACTTAGACATATTCACTGTTCACTGAGATGTACTGTAATGTTTCACTTTTCAGATTAAATCCAGTGGCAATAACAAGACAATAGTCATATTTCTCATCCCAACCCACCAAATATATAGCAATCTAAAGGTCAAAATGTCCCTTCTGCATATATACCTCTCTTTCTCCTTTTATTATAAAATGTACTATCAAGTGGTGGAAAGAGTCATTTCCTTCCTGACCAGCAAACTACTCACCATGTTTATGCTCCAATACAGAAATTATAGCAAACAAGAAAGTAGGTTTCACACTGAACAATCCTCAAGTATGTTAGCCTTACCTTTGCTTGAAGGTTACTTCCAATGAAGGTTAGGGCAACTTTGTAGGTTCCCTTTTCTTTCAGATACACAAGCTAGAATTCTAGGCTACTTGCCCCTCATAAATTGCTAGGACCAGGAACTTGAAAAACCAGTCTCCCTTGTTCCCACAATCTATTTACACACGGAACACACCTAGTAGCACCAAGTAATATTTATCTGTGGTGGACAGCTATTCCAAGAACCAGTCACTATCTGCATAGCTAAGCTGGGATCAGGAGGGGAAAGGTAAGCAATTTGGACTTGCAAAGCACATTTAAAGAGATTTTTGACATGACATACTTTTCCACCCATGTTTTGAAGGCAATTAATCCTTTTATTATTTTCTTGACTCTCAGAAACTATTTTTAAATGGCTTGAGGAAAAATACATGTAATGATAACAGCTAAATATACTTACCAGGCAGTGTTGCAAGTTCTTCACAAACATCGTGCCCCTACAATTCCAAACTTTATTAGTTGTCTAATAATATTGTTCTCCTCACATTATGCATGAAAAAACTGTGTAGCTTGCCCATAATGACCCAATCAGTAAAGGTAGAAACTAAATCCAGGCACTCTGGTAGCATTACCTGTGTGTATGAATATGAATACATTTTTAAGCATGACATTGTATTGAATATTAGATAGTAAGGTACGTGTGTGTGTATACGTGTGTGTGTGTGTGTGTGTGTGTGTGTGTGTGTGTATGTGTGTGTGTACCAGGAGTTGAACTTGGAAGTTCTCACATGCCAGGCAGGTACTATGTGGCTGAGCTATATCTCTGGCCCTGATAAGGTCTTCTTAGCCTTTGTACTAACTATAATGCATCTTTCCTTGAAGAAAGTGAAATTTTTGGAAAATTTTCCCCAATATTATTATTTATTTATATAACTACAGTCAAGTACTCTGCTACCTGCAATAGGGGATTGCAAAGATGGGGTACTACATAGCTGAAAAGATGAGTTTACCTTTAAGTATCAAGAGCATTTTCACTTTCTTGTGTAAAAAAGTCAAAGTCAAAACAGCACTTTAGAAAAACTATACCTATATATCTTTTGTTCTGATTTTCAAGGTCATTGAATAATCAACCATTTTCAAAGTAATGCTAAGGCCACATAGTGTTTTTTTAATAATCTAATTGGTAGGTATAAGATTTCAATTTGATTATTTTTATATTTTCTAGTTGTCAGCTGACATTTATTATCTGTATATCCATTAAGGTCTTATTTTCCTTTCATTCTTTAAATATTTTTCCTTTTCATGTTTGCACATAAAATAATCACTTTTTTTTAAATAATCACTTTTAAGTCTTTATAAAGTTCAGTTAACTATGCATTGTTACATTTGTTTCTATACCCTTCTTTTTGTTAATGTATTTAGTACAGGCTCTCATTATGCAGCTCAGACTCGGTGATCTTGCTTTCAGCCCCGCAGCACTGGGATTACAGGTGTGTGCCACCATGCCCAGACTCTGTTGCTGGCTCAATGTGCCCAAGGGTCAGGCCATGATGACATGCCATATGGGGGATCAAATCTCAGTCCCTGCGTTTGCATAAGCAAGTGCTTACTCTGCTGAGCTATCTTGCTGGTCCTGTTGCATTCTTTTTTATGTACTTGTCAAAGGTAAAATTCTTCTCTTTGCCTATTGAGTAGCTGTTACTATAATTGGACATAGAAGATGATACATTGTAGAATGTTTTGATAGTTACTCTTAAATAAGTATTGATTTTTTATTCTAATAGACAATTCAATATGCTTCATTCTATCCTCTCTTTTTTGGTTGTTTTTTGAGACAAGTTCCACTATGCAATTCAGGCTGCACATGAGCTCACTTTGTAGCTCAGGCTGACCTTGAACACATAGTACTCTTGCCTCCACCTTCTGACTCCTGAGATTACGAGGGTGCACCACAATGCCCAAATTGTGCTTTATTCTTTCCGAAGTTGTTTATACAGAAAGTCTAAGGTCTTTCCTAACTTTATGTGATTCAACCTCTAAAGTACATCTCCTCTGTAATTCTTGTAAGATCTGAGTTCTAGTATTATAAAGAGTACATACATTGGCCAGTGTGTATCCTCTGTGCCATCAACCACCAAAACCGGGCCCCTGACTGCCCACACTGACTGACATGGGCCTGTGCCCAGGTAGGTCATGTCTGTCAGCATGTGCCCCTCTTGACACCAGCCACCAGAACCTGACCCATGGACGCCCATGCTGACTGACCCGGGCCTGCACTCAGGCAGAAATTGTCCACCAGCATGCGCCACTGTGCCTCCAGCCACCAAAACCTGGATGCTGCCTGAGAAAGCTGAAGTACTGGGCCTGCGACCAGGAGGAACCTGTCCCCCAGCATGTGCCCCCTAGACACCAGCCACCAGAAACTGGCCACTGCCTGCCCAAGCTGACGGAACTGCGACTGCACCTAGGCAGGATCTCCAGGCCTGCATGCACCACCATGCCACAAGCCACTGGAACCTGGCTTCCACCCGCCCATGCTGATCTACCCAGCCTTGTTCTAAATTGCAGCAGGAAGAAGCTGAGCACATCAGCCAGACATAGTCAGGCACATTTGGAAGGGATCAAGACTGGTAGATCCAGACCTAAACTTCGATAGGGACTAACAGCATAACTTCACCAAAGTGAAGACTTGATACATAATGACAAAGAGAAGGAGCAAGATGCAATCTCAGGTCCTGAGGCCACGCAAAACAAATACAGGAGATAGTACCATTGTAGAAAATGTGAATCAGACAGACAAAAATCTCTGAATTGGTAGCATTTGAGGTAGACAGACAAGTGCAGGAATGTGTAGAGGAAATCAGATCAAAGACAACATCTGAAGTAAAAAAAGAAATGCGTGAATTAATAGAATTTGAAGTGGAAAAAGAACTGCAGAAATGTATAGAGCAGGTCAGACCAGAAAAAAAAAAAAAACGTCTAATTTAATAGCATTTAAAGTAGGGGAACAACTGTAGAAAGGCAGAGAGGAGATTAGAGCAGCAATAATCCCTGAAGTAGAGAAAGAAAGGATAAGTATAATGAAAAACTTAAATGCTACAGAAGAAGACATTGATAAAAAAAAAAGTAGAGGAGAATAGAAAAATGTTGGATTTCCTGATTGAGCAATATACAAAAGAAATGGATCACAGGAAACAGTTTCACAGAGATATACAAGAAAACAGAATCTCAATCACAAGCTGGCAAAATCGTACAACCAAAAGTGAGGATAGAGTTTCAGATCTTGAAGACACAATCACAGCTAGTGAAAAGGTAAGAAAGGATCTCTGAAAAACAACTATGATGGAGGACAAAATTCAACATCTGCTAGATGATGGAAAAATGAACAATGTGAAATTAATAGAATCAATGAGAAAGGAGTCAATACAAAGGATATAAAAAGAATATGGGCAGAAGTAATAGCAGAAAACTTCACAAATATGAGAAAACAATCTGACATTCAGTTAACTGAAGCATATAGATCTCCAAGTAACATCAACCCGACTAAAAACAGAAATTCAGCAGAAGAATAATATACTAAAAGCTTCTAGAGAAAAGAAACAGATCGCATTTAAAGGAAAACTATCAGAATAACAGCATATTTCTCTCCACAAACATGAAATAAAGAAGAGCATGGAACAGTGCTTCAAGTCATTCATGAAAACAAATATCAACACACACTGCTGTACCCTGTAAAACTCTGTTTCAAGTATGAGGACGAAGTGAACTACGTCTATGACAAGGAGCAAGAACAACTAAAGAATTTCATGCTGTCAAAGCCAACCCTACACAGACCATTAAAAATATTTTAGACAGAGAACAAGATGACCTGAGCTCCACAAATGAGAACAGAAAGCACTCACCAAATAGTGCAACCACATAAAAACAGAAGAAAAAGGGAACATGAAGTTATACAAGACCAATCTTAATTACAAGCAATATCTAATATCCAATATCACCATCTTAAGAGGAGACCTTAACACTCCTTTACTCCAAAAAGATAGGTCAAGCAGACCAAAAATTAGCAAAGAAGTCACAGAACTGAACCAGAGCTTGGAACAACTAGACTTGGTGAACATACACAGAGTATTCCAACCAACCACTTCAGAATACACATTTTTTTCAACTGCACATGGGACATTTTCCAAAATAGACTACATATTAGTGCATAAGTCATGCTTACGTACATTCAAGAAAACAAAAATTTTCCCAAGCACATTATCTGAACACAGTGCAATGAAACTAGAAATAAACGACAAATGAAACCCAGAAATAAATGAAAATTAAGCAACACACTTCTTAGCAACTAGTGGGTTACAGAGGAAATTGCACAAGAAATTAAGCAATATCTACAATTTAATGAAAATTCAAACACAACCTACCGCAATTTATAGAATGCAATGAAAGCAGTTGTTACAGGGAATATTCAAGCTCTGAGTTCGCATAATAAGAAAACAGAATGGGAACAAATAAATACGCTCATGGAGCACCTAAACCGACTAGAAAAGGAAGACAAAATGAAATCAAAAGCCTAAAGATGGAAGAAATTATAAAGATTAGAACAGAAATCAATTCAAATGAGACAAAGAAAAAATACAAAGAATTAATGAATCAAAAATGTAGTTCTTAAAAGGTCACAGAAAAATTGACAAGTCCCTAGTTAACCTCATCAAAAAGAGGAAAGAAAGGACTCAAATTCAAGCAGTAAGGGATGAAAAATGTGAAATTACTACATATCCAGCAGAGATTGAGAGGATCATAAATATCTACTTTGAAAATCTTTACTCCCAAAAAATTGAAGACACAGAAAAAATGGACAGATTCCTAGAAAGTTACAAATTATCAAATCTGAAAGAAGATATAAGATTTTATCAATAATCCAATAACAGTTAATGAAATACAAAATATAATAAAAATCCTACCAAGAGAGAAAAGTCCAGAACCTGATGGATTCACCACTGAGTTCTACAAGAACTTTACAGAAGATATAATCCCAATAATCCTCAAACACTTCAATGAAATTGAGAAGAAAACAATTCTCCCAAAATTATTCCTAGAGGTCATCATTACACTGATACCAAAACAAGAGAGATGTAACTAAAAAAGGTAACTTCAGCCCTATTTCTCTCATGAAAATAGATGCAAAAATCCTCAATAAAATCCTCACCAATAGAATACAGGAAATTATCAAGAAGATTGTATACCATGACCAGGTAGGATTCATCCTAGGGATACAAGGATGGTCCAACATATGCAAATCTATAAATGCAATACACTACTACATCAATACAGCCAAAGCCAAAAATCACATGATTGTCTCAATTGATGCAGAAAAGGCTTTGGGCAAAGTTCAACACTAATTCATGTTCAGAGTCTTAAAGAAAAAAGGAATAGAGGGTCTCTACCTCAATGTGAAAAGGGTCATCTGAGACAATCCAACAGCTAGCATAATTCCAAATGGGGAAAAACTGGAGTCTTTTACTCACAGATCTGGTACAGGACAAGGATGTCCTCTATCACAACTCCTATTCAATGTAGTTCTTGAAACACTAGCTATAGCCATTATAAAAGAGAGAGAAATAAAAGGAATAAAAATAGGTAAAGATGTTAAACTGTCATTATTTGCAGATGGCATGATAGTCTTATAGAAAGACTCAAAACATGCCACCAAGATGACACCAGAATTAATACACAAATTCAGTAGTGTAGCAGGATACAAAGACAACACACAAATTCAGTAGCATTCATCTACACAGATAACAAACATACTGTGAGAGAAATTAGAGAAACAATATATTTTACAATACCACCAGAGAAAATGAATTACTTAGGAATTAACCTAACTGAAGAAGTAAAAGACCTTTTCGATGAAAACTACAGTACTCTGAAAAAAGATATCCTAGAAAATTTAAGAAATTGAAAGATAGTCCCTGCTCCTGGTTAAATTGTTATATAGATTTAATGCAATTCCTATCTAAATATCATCGACATACGTCATAGACCTGGAGAAATTGTTCTCAAACTCTAATGAAACCAGAAAAGACTTACAATTGAAAAGACAGTCCTGACCGCTGGGAGCCGAGAGCCCGCGTGCCCGCCGCGGGTAAGCCCCCTGCGCCCCTCTGCCCCGCCTCTGTGTTCCCGCAACTAACTTCCTGTTCCAGCCCAGACCCAAACCGCACCGCTGGGAGC